>VDFB02235766.1:0-74655 GCA_007258455.2 Sequoia sempervirens
TAGTACATCCTTCATCCCATTAATACAAGTCCTACCTAAAAACATGTTGTATCTTCTATCCTTATTGATAATTTAGAACAAGGTGGGGATCATCTTCAAGCCAAGAGACCAAAAGGATGATTCATCTAATTGTATTTTCTTTGATTTTGTATCCTTGTATTCTATATTTATAAGAAGTGATCCATATACCATTATTTACAAAAAGGAGAAGGGAATTAGATTTAGCACAACCCTATTATTGATTCTACCTCTCTTGACAAAGTTTTCATAAAACTAACTAAAGATGGAGAGCATGGTTTCCTCTTCTCATGATTTTGGCCCTTAAAGGCATTTGTTTAATATAAAAGAAAAACCTAAGTCTTGTAAATTATATTGACATGTATTTATAAGGAGATGTGGTTTACTTAGACTTGAAGTGGAAGGTTATTAATATGCTTACAAATAGTTTTTTTCAATAGAGTACCTTGATGAGAAGGCAAGTTTTAAGATCCATGAGAGGAATATATGTTCATTTTCTTGAGGTCATTAAAAATATTATTGGGTCTTGTATATTTGGGGGATGGATGTGTAGAATAGGAATCATGTGCCTCATGTGGTTAAATATACACTTTAGTCTTATAAAATTCAAATACATAAAGAATTTTTACTTTTCCCTTTACACTAAGCTAAGGTGACATGTTGGTATCTTTCAAATTTGAGATAGTCATTGATCTTGATGAGGATAGGTTAGGTGGGATGTATTATGTTGTGTTACCATATTCATGGTTAGGGAATAATTTTGATAAATCCTTGAACTAGAGTTTTGTTGGGCAATGGGCACCTAGTTGTTTGGAATATTGTGATCATTTAAGTGAAGAAACATGTTAACAAAGATATGTTTTTTATCCTCACAAAACCTTTGGATAGGCTTGTTGTGGTCTCAACATGTATTGGTATCATGAACTTTGGTCTTGTGAAAAATATAATATTTTTCAAGGTCATAATCCCTTAACTAGTGATATAAGTTGAACTATTTATTATCAAAAGGATAGTTACTTCAAGGATGATCATTTAATTTCTAATAAATATTCTATTGTTGGTAATCAACAATATTAGCCCCTTAATGGATGTTTTGGCCTTCTTAGTTTTCATTATTGTCATCGTCATTATATATTTTTTTTATTGTAGTTGTTATTTTATAGTTGTGACCACCTCTACTATTATTGTTATTTCTCTTGATTGTCAAGGTATTTGAATCCCAAGGGTATTCAATTTCTATTACTCTTTAAAATATTTAATGCAAATGGCTAGCTGTTATTGTTATTGTTAGTATTTTACATGACACTCTAGTGGTCTATAATCAACCTTCCATTCAATCTATATGCTCTTTTTTCACTATTAATGACAACTTGATTGATCCTTAATTCCCTTTCTAGAGCTTATTCATATTATCTATAAGGAATTTTTTGGAACTCATCTTGAGTGTTTCTATTTAGTTCATGTAGGAAGAGATAACATAAGTCCTAGTGATCCATGTGTTGAGCACTAGTTGAAAAATAAAGCACTTGTCTCTATCATGTTAGGAAGTGCACAATAGTTTCATCATATATCCTATATAATGTGCATGCAATTTCTAATATAGTCTTTACTAGCTTGTTCATGCCAAGTGTGCTGGAAGATGGTTAGCACTCCCCTTAAGATTCGTGACAAGGGATTAACCGCCTCCCATGCGATCCATGTCTCTGGCATTTGTATCGGGTGTTGATAGGTCAATATCTTGATGCAATGACAAACATGGGCCAACATTTGATATCAAAGTGATGGGTCATTGGTTAGAATCCCCTTGGGTAATGTTGAGGGGGAGATTGTTAGCAGATGGTCAATGCTTCCCTCGGGATTCATGATAAGGGACTAATAGCCTCTCATGCGATCCATGTCTCTGGTGTTTGTATCGGGTGTTGATAGATAGATCTTTTCATGAAATGATAAATATGGGCCAACAAAGTGTTGTGAAAAAATCTCTAACGAGTTGTTGAAATGAATGGATAGATCCCTTAGATGAGAAATAGTATCAAAAAAAGCTATTTCCTTCAAGGTTTTGGGGAATACTATAGCCACAATCGTGTTACATGAGAGGAGTTCTCTCATGGTTCTCATATAGGACTTAATGTGTGCACTATGATCTCCTTCCCCTTTGAACTTTAGAAGTTCAAGCAATGGTCTAGCTAGAATAGTGCTCTTGTACAATCTAAGGGCTCCTTAAGGTAATCTAGATACATACTTAAGACAAGATTAATAATTGGAGGTGACATTCTAAAAATCAATATTATCAAATATGTAAGAAATACTAGAAAATCTTCATAGTTTGGATAACCTAATTTTTCTTGGTGGAACTTGAGAGATGGAGTGTAACTTGACATGTGGGTTTAGGGAAACTCAAGGAGATACATGAAAGCAACAATATCTTATGGTGGTGGATAAGGAAGTAAAAATGCCTCATTATTATTGTTATACAAATATATGTTGTATTATGAAGGTGACTAATTTTTGCCATGATTTTCTTTGTTAGGAACATATATGAATGAGTTGGTGTTGGTGTGGGGATAAGTGATCCTACTCTCACATTATTTTGGGTGGGATTATGGTATGGTTTTTGAGTACCACTAGCTTCTAGTTTCTTAATTCTCTCAACCAAGGTGGTAATGAGAGCCTCATGGGTGACATGGTTTTGTGAGACACAAGGTTTACCTCATTTATAACTGTAGACACCCAAATTTGGTCACTCCCATATGATCAAATTTACCTCTTTATTCATCAATTCTATCAATATTAATTTATTTAATTAATATTACACTTCCCACATAAAGTATTTAATTTAATAATTAAACACTTTATTTGGTGCCTTTCTCCTCTCTAAATTAAATAAATACACCAATTTATTTAATTTAGCCATTCTAATCTTTTGAATTAAAATCAATTTAAAATTCTTCTTTTCTCCCTCCTTGTCACATCCTCCATAAATCATCACTAATTTGAATTAATATAATTAATTCATATTTAGGGTGTGCATCCTCTTAATCAAGGATTAATGTCACATCCTCCTACATTTGCCACTTGTATCTAATCTTCCATTAATTATCATAATCAAGTATTTGCACAACTTTAATCAAAGTCATTAACCACTTTTAACACCACTTTTTAGTCAATCTTTCCATTTTTCCTTTTTGGGCATTGACCCTCTTTCCCATGAGAATTTTTAATTCTCATTTATTCATCCTATGTCTCTCCTCCCTATGTGAATTTTTAATTCACATTTTGTCTTTCCAAGGCTTCTAGAATGTTTGACATGTCACCTCATGCACATGTGACCAATTCCCACCTTTTTAGAAACCCTCTCTTATCCATTAGATTCTCCTATGAATGTGAATTTTTAATACACATTTATTTCTCCAACCTCATTCTCTTTTCCCATGGAGATTTTTAAGAAATTCCAAAATTCTTCAAGTGTCATTTTTACTCCCACTTGGGGATAAGAAGTTCCTTTTTAAAGAAATTTTCTCACTCCCCAAGGTACTTGGAAGGTACTTGTCCTTCCTCCACATCATGTACCTCTCTTCCACATCACCTACACATCATCTCACCCTTAGCCCTCTCACATTCCACATGTCAAAATGTAAGGGCTTGTGAGTCCTCAACTCACCTTAGCCCTTCATCTTGACTTTGTTGGAAAAATCCCAACTATTGAATTCTCTAGAGAATTCAAGATCCTTTATAAATACCCCATCCTCTAAGGAATTTCTAACACTTAGCCATTTTGCAACTAAATGCTGCCATTTTATGCACTCATCTAGTCTTCAATTTCACCCATTTTCATTTGCATCCAAGCATATAGTTAAGCTTTGCATTTATCCATATCAAAAGCCATCAAGGAGCATACAAATCAATCCAAATCAAGGGCCAACCAAGGAGTTTCAGCTGCAAAAGGGAGGTATAAACATTTGTCTTCATTTAACACTTTCCTCTTTGCTTTTACAAATTCCTTAGGCTAATCTTTAGGTGTTTCCTTATGTTTCTCCATTGCATTTTATTTGCTTAGACTAGGTTAAACATTTGGTATCACATTTCTGGCATGCCCGGTGGGACCCACAAATGGGTTCCGATATTTCACGTTTGGTGTTGTTAAGTTTTATGAATATCACAGTCTGGGGCACCACCGATTTTTCCGCAGCAAAGCAACCCGTGTCCCCGATTTCCCGCAAAGAGGCTTGACCACCCTGATCTTCCGGCCAGCAATGAACACCATCACCCCGACCCATAGTGAGGCCGCACCATCACCCCAACTGCCTTACCAACACCCCTTTGCTGAGGCTGCACCACCACCGGCTTGAACCCTGTAATAACATCTTCCCAGAGTGAGGCCCACCACCCAGCCGAACCTCTACCAACACTCTTCCCATGAGAATGACCACCGGCCGAAACCTCTACCAACACCTCTTCCCAGCTACTGAAACCTCATCAACACCCTCCCCAGCTGAGTATGACCACCCGGCTGAAAAATCTTAGCGCCAACACCTCCTACTGCAGAAGGCGACCACCCCTACTGAAACCTTGTGCCAACACCCTTCCCCAGTATACGATTATGTCCCGATTTTCCGCAGCTAGCACCACCGATTTTCCGCAGCTGGGGCTTACTATGCCCCTAATTTTCTGCAGTGGGGTGATTACGCCCCTGATTTTTCATAGTGGGGCAACTGCGCCCTGGTTTTCCGCAGAAGGGTGACTACGCCCCTGATTTACTGCAGAAGGGCGACTGTGCCCCCTTGTCACCGTGAAGCAACACATTTTGAAAGGCAAAACTGTCATTTTGGATTTGATTTTTTGCTATTTTCAAGTATTAACCCCCTAACACTGTTCTTGCAAGGATATTGGTATTTTTGCTAACTTTTTGTAGCATATTATTGTGAAGTTGATGAAGAAAGCGAGATAAAACATCTAACATTTGCTTGCAGGGCTATCCGTTCGCTCAAAATTTTTTAAACTATCCTTGCTGTTTGTGTTAATCTAAGAACATAGTTTAATTAGGGGGAGTAATATTCATTGCTTGCTGTGCTTATCTTTTTGTGTTACCCAAAGGGAGCAATAACTTGTTTTTGCTTTCCCCTTGCACTTCGTGTGAGCTTGGGGAGTAGTTGGAAATGATTAGTGTTTTCTTTCTAGTGGGACTTACTTGGGGATTTCATCACCCCAAGGGACGATTCCAACCACATGTACCAGCGGGGTATATAAAGGGGGAGAGCGAAAGCTGTACCCCAATCCAGTCACATCGTAATTGGCAGAGCCTCGAAGCTAGGGTGATACCTAGACAGACGTGAAGAGTTGGTTTGAGCCCTTCAGTATCTCGCTGTGGTTCCTAACTCACACTTGTGACGGGCTGGTGTTCACGGTTGTGCCTCATGTACCGAGAGTATATCGAGGACTCCCTAGACACCTTGTGCATCCTAGATTAAGACCTCTTTGGCCATACCCTTAACACTAATCATAGGATTGTGTTTGGTTGAAAGTGTTTTCTTGTGAGAAACCAGTGAAATTTTTGACAAATTGGCCTTATCATTGTTATTTTAAAGTCCTTGCCATAGTCATTTTCATCAAACAAAGTCCTGAATTTTTCACAATGGAGCGATTACGCCCCTGATTTTCCACAGTGAGGCGATTACACCCCTGATTTTTCTGTAGTGGGGCGATTACGCTCCTAATTTTTTGTAGTGGGGCGATTACGCCCCTGATTTTTTCGCAGTGGGGTGACTGCACCCCTGATTTTCTGCAGTGAGGTGACTGCGCCCCTGATTTACTGCAGAGGGGAGAATTTTCCCTCCTGAACACTTGAAATCACCCCATTTGGATCTGTTTAGCCTCTAAACCATCATTTAATCATTCCCAACCATTATCTCATCATCCCAAGCCTCCGTTTTGTCACTCTAAGCCTCCAAAAACCTCCATTTGATCATTTTAAACCTCCATCTCATCATTCCAAACTTCTGTTTAACCATTCTAAATCCTCATTCATTTTCTGCAATCATCCTCAATTCATCCCCTCATTTTAAATTTCCCCATAATCTATTCAAAAGACTATACCATCACCTAGCGAACATCAAAATTTTGCCATTTACATCACCAAACACCACCCATAATCAAACCGCCTTAACCTTGTGTTACAAAGTGGTTACCCAAATTGACCATAGCACTTGAATTTGATTATTAGTCGTTAACTTCGACCCAAATCATTTTACCTCCATCTTGAGGTGAATTCAGTGTCATAAGTTATCATCCTCGGCCAAAATTAATCCATTTCTATCTTAAGGTGGATTCAGTGCCGTGATCATCCTCTTAATCAATCAAAGCTCTAGGTCACTAAGGGTAACTTTCTTTGATTAAACTCAGGGTCTCTCATATCTTTCATCATCCAATCATACCCATTCAATCATCCAAATCTATCAAAACCAATCATTTGATCAAGTTGTCCAATCAATCAAATCACATCTGTTCAACCAATGCAATCCTATTGATCTTAATAATCCAATCCAATTCAATCAAAATCCAATCTAGCCAATCAAAATACGATCCAATCCAATATATCCAAAAAAAATCTGATCCAAATCCAAACCCCATCATAATCAGATCTCATCCAATCACAATCAAATCATTCGTCAAAAACATCTTTATAATCCACCCATAGCACATTTTCATGCCCGTTCAAACTAGGTCACAAGTTAAGAGACAAATGGAACAACAACAAGGTCAAAATTCCCAAGCGAACATGTCTCAAGACCTTAATAACAATACAAATCCCACCAATGGTGCAAATATTGCTCAAGATCCTAACAATGTCCCCCAAGATCCTCATAATGGTACTTCATCATACTCCAACACCAAAAATTAGAACAACTCACCACACGGTGAAGAGAGTATGGCTAATCAACTTGAACTCACACTTGAGGAACATTTAGTAATCCCGCCAATGTGCAAATGAGTGACCGTCTGCTTGACAAACATGGGGAAGAAATTTTAGCCCATCTAATTGAGAAGGGTGTCAAACCCCCCTCGGGTGTTGACTTGTCCAAATATAGGAGTTCCCCATCTAACGTACTGCAAGGTTCACAAAATGCACCAGAAGGTTCGTACTTCCCTAATGTTCCTCCAGTTGAGGGTTGGCATCAACCTGAATTTGGCAATGTTGTTCTTTATCATGTTAACCATCCCCCACACGCTTCAACCTTAGTTATGGGAGGTCCCCAAGTGCCTGATCCCAATAATCCTTTTGCCTATGGTATGCCACAAAATGTTCCACAACCCGCACCATTAATGCTAACAGCACCCCCTCTTTTGAATCAACCTATAGTTAACACTGAGGGCACTCCCTTTACCACATTACTTCCACCTCCTGGGGCCACAAATCTACCATCATCTTTATATACATCTCAACAGCTTCATCAATTCAACATTCCGCCTCAATTACCTCCACAAGGCACATCCCAGCTGAACGTTCCGGGTGGTACCCAACAACCCCCTTTACAAAACGCTTCTACGCTACCTCAGCCATCTCACTAGCAACAACCTATACATAATGCTTTGGTCTCTTCACAACAACCACCCTACCAACCACAAGGCAATCCATCTCGACCTATTTCTTAGACCATATCCCCCTTTCTCGCATTCATTTTGCGTCCGCAGGCTCAACCACAACACAACATCCCATCTCGGCCCATACAACAGTTGACATCACAACAACAACCCCCTCAACACTACTACTATCACAATCAACAGCAATTTCACCAACAAATGCCTTATGTGACCTCCCAACAATCACAACAGTACCTTCAACACCAACAAACCAATACACAACATCCCATCCAAGCTCCTCAACAACTTACCCCACACTTTTATCAAATAAATCCGTACTATACCCCACAACAACAGCCCCCATATCAACAAAATCCCCCGTCTTACCAGCAAGGCATGTCATCATCCAACCATCCAAATCCGTATTTCAACAATCCGACGCTCTCTCAGCAAGATCCTTTATCATCCTATCATCAATATCCCCCTAACCCACCACCGGCCAACTCGGATCTGTTGGAAATCAAAGCCGCTTTGAAGGATCTTCAAGCTGGGGCTGGCAAACAATCGTTCAAATTTGAAGACATATGCCCATATCCATTTGATCCGTCCATCTCATTGATCCCCTTCCCTAAACATTTCAAAATGCCAAAGTTTGACAAATACAGGGGGAATAAAGATCCTAAGGCCCACTTGCAAGAGTTTTACTCCCAGTGTCAAGAAGTTATGTACAATGACAACTATCTCTTGCACCTATTCCCATGAAGCCTGGAAAGCAACGCCCTAGAGTGGTTCATGACCCTCGAAAAAGGATCCGTAAAATCTTTTGCGGACCTGTCAGAAAAATTTGTCTCCTACTTCTCCTTCAATTTGGAGGACACTGACACCTTAGACCTTCTCAAAGAGAAACAATGTGAGGGGGAAACCTTTACTAGCTACCTCCAAAGGTGGCATGCGCTAGCAAGCCAAATGAAAACCCCTCTGAAAGAGAAGGACATGGTCACTCTCTTCGTGGAGAACTCTCATCCTGACATGGCTCATAACTTTAGGTTACATTGTGTCACCACTTTCGTGGAGATAGTGGAAAAGGGACCTATCCTTGAACGTGCCCTTGTCACCAAAGGAAACATTAAAATACATGGCCATGATAAAGAAAGGTTATTTGGAGATAAGCAAGGTTTTTGGAACAGAAACAAGAACACAGTAAATGATGGTGTGACTGATACTAAACACGTCTAGGTGGCTAACACATCCTTGAGACAACAACCCTCCATACCTAATGCCATATCTGTACCGTAGGGGGCACCTCGTCCTCCTCAACAGTCAAATCAGAACAACCAAGGGAACACTAAGCACCAGTATGCTCAATTAGGGGAACCCCTGAGTGTTGTCTTCAATAAATTGATACAGATCAATTATCCAATCACATATCCTGTCACCAATCCACTTGACGAATCCAAACCCAAGCCCGCATGGTTTAAGGAAAATGAATATTGTGAGTTCCATAAAATCAAAGGACACTCTTTGAATAAATGTCAGGGTCTAAAAAACTATGTACAAGATCTCATTGATCGAGGAGATATCAAGGTTGACACCATTCAAGCCACATCGTCCAATGCTCAATTGCAGATATATCAAAACGCCTTTCCAAACCATAATCAAGGCCCGAGCACCTCCAACAGTAATCCTCAAAATAATAGCACAAATAAAGTAAGCTATAAGAATGTACCCCTCAATTACGAGGGTATTATTCATTACATTGAGCAGGTAAAACCTCATGTATCCATGATACATGTCAAAGCCAAAGACCCTCAGTGTGCTGTTACTACACGACGAGCCCGCATCACTGTCCCTGCGGCCTCCACACTCGCCCAATCAACTCCTGTAAGCTCTTAGTACAACATCCTTGATCACTTAGGAAAGACCCCTACACATATCTCTATTTTGGATTTACTTAAGTCTTCCCCTCTACATCAAGAAATCCTCAACAGATCCCTACAAGAAACCCATGTACCTAATGACATTGATCCTACACGATTCCAAGCTTTGGTGGGACACCTAGCTTTGTCTCATCAACTGCACTTTAGCCAAAATGATATGCCAAACATCGATGTCAATCATAATCACCCCTTACATATCAAAGTCGTGGTTGCTCATCTTAAAATAAAAAAGAGTCTTGGTAGATAATGGCTTTGCCCTCAACTTGTGTACTCTAAAATTCATAAAACAGGTGGGGTATACTCAAGCAGATTTAAGTAATCAGATCATCACGATCAAGGCCTATGATAATGCAGAAAGGAATTCAGAAGGGATTATCAATCTTCCTATCCAAGTGGGACCTATGGTTCAGTACATTACCTGTCATGTCCTTGATTTGGACTTGCCATATAATCTCCTCCTTGGCCATCCATGGCTCCATGCTATGCAAGCCGTCCCTTCCACATACCATCAGTTCCTAAAATTCCCAGTCAATGGACAAGAAGTCACCATCTATGTTGACCCCCAACCATTTGAATATTGCCGCGCTTTAGAAGCGCCATTTCCCCATTTACATTATTGTCCCGGGGTTGAAATGGGGGCATCCTAGTCATCATTCGCTAATCCACCCTCCATCATGATAACCACTCCATCTTCCACCACTGATCCTACAGTCACCAAAGTCTAGATCATTGACAAAGGGTGTGGTGAATACGAAATGCATACTTCTCTCAATGTAGCAACCATGCCACCATCACCACACAAGTATGGTCAACCTTCGCATGCTACTCCAAAGGAAGACAAGACTATCACGTTCAGTGGTAAAAACATCCCTACCACCACTTTCAGATCCCCAAGTGTCAAGACATATGCACCAGAAGAGGACATAAGCCAATGGGTCTACCGAGAAGAACCCCAACCGGATCCTCCTCTAAAGGAATATTTTCAGGAAGCATATCCGTGGTCAGCTAAGTTTGCAGAAAAGTATAACTACCAAGGCAAGGGCCTAGGTAAAGAAGAACAAGGGCGGTTGCAACCCGTTGATACGTCAAAGCTACCAAAAAACATAGGTATTGGGTATGATAGAAAACAGAAAAGCCCTACATCATCTAGTACTTCCAATAGTATCGTCATGGATGATGGCTCATTGGAAGACATACCCGAGGAGGAATCCATCATATGTGCATACGATGACGTCGATCATACCGACTTATCATCCATGTTCGAATGCCTATCCATTTGCACCATTAGCCTATCCCTTTGTCACCTTGAGCTTATTGATTGGGACCTACGTAATAGCACACCTGTCAATATGTCTATGGATACATATGTCAACCTTATGGGATTGGGGGAGGATGAACACTCCAGTCGCAAAAATAAGAATAAGAAAAGTAAAAAGTGGTCATCTAGTGAAAACCTCCCTGAGGCGCTTCCTGACCTTGAAAAAGTAAAAATAAAGGATGCATCCGATGGTGAAAACCTCGAAGAGGCGCTGGAAGATGGAGATGTTCATCTTCCCCTTGTATGAACTCAGTTATCTGCCTGATCATCCATTCTAATTGAAGAGACTCAAGAAGTTAATCTGGGTACTGCTGAAAATCCTAAAATCACCTATGTAGCTAAGTCACTCTTAGAGAAAGAGTATCCGGTCATCGTGCAGCTACTCTAAGAGGGAATCATTAACTTTGCTTGGTCATACTCAGACATGTCGGGCTTAGACCCTGCCTTAGTGGTTCATCATTTAGACGTTCGCCTAGACGCCAAGCCTGTCAAACAGAAGCTCCGCAAGATGCATCCGCAGGTCACATTATTAGTCAAGAAGGAATTGGAGAAGTTACTAGAGGTGGGTTTTATCATACCAATTGACTACTCTGAGTGGATCTCTAATATAGTAACAATTGCCAAACCAAATGGAGACATTCGGGTCTACACAGACTTCAGGGATCTTAACAAAGCCTGCCCAAAAGACAACTTCCCTCTGCCTAACATTGACATGTTGGTCGACTTGACAACAGGACATGAGATGTTATCCCTTATGGATGGCTTCTCAGGTTATAATTAGATTTGAATCGCACCTGAGGAGCAACACAAGACCGCTTTCACAACACCTTTGGGTACTTTTTGTTACAATGTTATGCCCTTTGGTCTCAAAAATGCGGGGGCAACATATCAGAGGGTGATGATAGTCATCTTCCATGACCTCATTCATATCATCATGGAGGATTATGTCGATGACTTGTTAGGAAAGTCTAGAACATGAGCAGAACATTCTACCATCCTAAAAAAGATATTTGAGTGATTAGAGCATTACAAGTTGCGTCTAAATCCAAAAAAGTGTCTTTGGGGTCACGTCAAGAAAGTTGTTGGGTTTCATAGTCTCTTGTAGGGGCATTGAGGTTGATCCCACCAAGGTAAAGGCTATCCTGGACATGCCACCTCCACGCAATCTAAAGCAGTTAAGAAGCTTCCAGGGGAAGATGCAGTCCATTCATCAATTCATAGCCCAGCTAGCGGATAAGTGTCAACCATTCACTCATCTTTTGAAGAAAGATTCCACCTTCCGATGGAACCAGCAGTGTCAGATGGGTTTCGATAAAATTAAGGAATATTTAGCTCAACCACCGATCTTGATGCCACCTATTCTAGGAAAACCCCTCCTGCTTTACATCTCTGCTACTTTAGTCACGCTAGGGGCATTATTGGCACAACATGATGAGTCATTCAAAGAGAGGGAAATCTACTACATCAGTCGGACATTGGTCGGCTATGAGTTAAATTACTCCCCCATGGAAAAACCCTGCCTTGCGCTAGTCTTTAGCACACAAAAACTTCATCATTACATGCTCAATCATCCAGTCAAATTAGTCGCTAAAATTGATCTCAAGTATCGGTTATTCAACCGATTCGACCGCCGTATGGTCAAATAACAAGTGCTCCTACAAATTTGATATAGAGTAGAGCTAAAAGCCATAAAGGGATGTATTGGTAGCTGATCAATTGATGAAGCAATTAGTTAGATGCTACCCTCTAGACATCAATTTGATCGTAAGTTCACATGCTATGTACACCAACTTGACACTATATTTTGATAATCATAAACGACAATGACTGTGTGCAAAATTCATGGCTAGTTACCCCTCATGACTACTCCAAAATAATCTGTGATAGCATTCCCGTACCAACAATATGGCAGAGTACGAAGCTCTCCTCACCGGCCTCAGAATTGCAAAGCAGTGGCACATAACTCATTTGAAAGTCTTTGGTGATTCTTTGCTAGTCATTAGGCAGGTTAATGATGAGTTTCTAACCAAAGATGATAAGCTATTACCCTACAAGCGCATGGTGGATGATTTCAAGAAATATTTCACCTCTATACAATTTGAACAAATTCCTAAGGTACGAAATAAAGCAGCTGATGCAATGGCCACTATCGGTTCCCTGATTGACATGCCTAAAGACCGAACATAATGTGAGTTTCCGTTGAACAACTTTTAATCCCTGCATATGATATTCCTGAGACTGATATGGTGTGCGATATCGTAGGTCCTGCCTCCCCGTGGTACCAAGACATATACACCTATCTCCATGATAATATGATACCCCCAGAACTTACACACAACCAACACAAATCCTTTGTTCATCACTCTTCCCGATACATCATTGTCGGTGATACGCTTTATCGTCGCGGGTATGATGGAATCCTCCTTAGATGTTTGAATGAGACCGAAACCTGCACGACACTAACGGAAGTACATGGTGGTATTTGTGGAGCTCACTCAAATGGTATGGCTCTAGCCAAAAGGATCCTACGAGTTGGACATTATTGGCCTACATTGGAACACGATGCTTGTGAATTTGTAAAGAAGTGCGTTCCATGCCAACAACATGTAGATTTGATTCACGCCCCAGCACAAGATCTTCAGCCCCTCCTAGCACCGTGGCCCTTTTCTCAATGGGGTTTTGACTTGATTGGAAAGATTTACCCACCATCATCCGACGACCATACATTCATAATTACCACCACTGAATACTTCACTACGTGGGTGGAAGCAATACCACTCTCACAAATCACTGGTATCCAAATCTCAAAATTTATCCTTTACCATATTCTCTGTAGATATGGTATCCCATCCACCATCCTCTCTGATAATGGAAAACCCTTCAAAAACCAAGCCATGAAACACCTTTGCGACACCTTTCATATCCAGCACCGTTGGTCAACGCCTTATTACCCCTAGGGCAATGGTTAGGCAGAAGCAACCAACAAGACCCTTATCCACATCCTCAAAAATGTTGTCAATAACATTGGACGAGATTGACACCTCCATATTCATCCTGCCCTCTGGGCATATCGCACATCCATCCGCACCCCGATAGGCGCCACCCCCTATTCTTTAGTATATGGTGCTGAAGTTGTCTTGCTGATCGAAGTTGAGCTTCCATCACTGAGGATTTCTTTGAAGAATCTTATCAGCGAAGAAGATGCTCATGTTGCACGGCTTGCACAGCTGGAATTACTGGATGAACGAAGAATAAAAGCCTATGATCATCTATAAGCATACCAAAACTGCCTCAAACGTAATTACAATAAAAAGGTCCGTCCTCGACAATTCCAGGTTGGTGAGCTTGTTCTTAAGGAGAACCAACATACTCAACAAGATCGTGATAAAAAGGGAAAATTTGAGGCAAACTGGTTAGGGCCTTATATCATAGTCGCCAAATATGGATCTGAGGCCTATAGATTGACTACTCTTGAAGGATATCCCCTTGACGAACCCATCAATATCATGCATCTGAAGAATTTTTACACCTAAATCCGCTCGGTAACCCCATCTAATCAAAAAATCAAAAAATAAAATTAAAAAAAAGAAAAAAATCCAAAAAAATAGTAAAGAGAAATAAATCTGTCCTATGGTGAAAACCACCTCTTGGTGGTGCCTTGGATAAGTATGGATGGTGAAAACCTAGTAACAGGCGTCATCCATAGAGGGCTTAATCATTATCTACCTAACATCCTAGTTATTTTATGCTTTCATCCGCACTATCATCCTCACCCATCTCATCCTAGGCTGCTTGGTATATATTGATTGAGCATTGGACGACCCATCTAGCCTATCCCCCATCTTGAGCTTTTCAGTATCCCACTTTGAGCTTATGTTGTTCATTCCCTTTGTCGGTCGGTCCATGTCATCATATAGGATCATCCATCGTGTTAGTCGCCATCTAGCTCTTGTCCTTCTGCATCACTAGTCGAACTACGTTGCCCCTGCACTATCACGTAGGCAAGGCTGATCATTTGATCTACCCCCGGGGTATTCTGACCATCGTGTCTTGGTCATCCATCATTCGCCTTCATCATCCTCTTTCCGCTTTATCCATGGTCTTTTCATGAACTACGAGGGCTCTGCACTTTCACGTAGGCAAGGCTAATCTCTGATCGGCCCCCGAGCCCCTAGGTCTGTAGGATGTGTCAGTTTGTGTCCCCATCTAGCTCGTTATTCTCAAATAAAACCCTAATATTATCGAAAGATTTGGTTAATGAAAAGCATCTGGCATCAAACTGGGTCATTCTAATTTAGTATCCATCATCAGTCTCAATAGGATGCATCCTTCCTAGCAGACCTCTTCGATCCTATCCCTCACCCTGATCCTATGGCAAAGGAAGTCTTGATTTTTAATTGTAATCTTTTGATGTTTTGGAATTTATTTGTCATTTGAGCTCACTATCAACACTTGTCATGGTCACTTTGATCCATCATATCATGGTGTGCTTTGACTAGTCGACATATAGGTTCATCTTGGTCTTTTCTTTTTTGCTGCCTTTTTGGTTGTCCCACGTAGTCCCACCAAGATCCCTAAGGTCTTGTGTTACGCTAGGGCATCCTTGTGTGTTTGTGGTTAACCCAATGCCTGGCCCGACCAAGGTCATCGTGACCTTGGGGTGTTGGGGTAGCCCCTTTTTTCTTGTTGTGTTTGTTTCATGCATTGGATGCCTATTGGCCCTGGTCTTATATATCAGGGTATCCGGTATCTTATGCTATAGCAAATATCAATGCTCCAAAGATGGCAACTCATATTAGGATTTCATTTCATCATCTATTGCATTGCATTCACCCTATGATTTTGGTTGTGCAAATACTTTATCCCACTTTCTCATTCTTCTCAGGATACTAATAATTTTTGATAGATACCAAATGACACCCATTTTCACAATCACTACATACCCACCTTCCATTATCATGTTAGTTATTATTGGCACTTATGGCCGTGTGTTATTTCCTCTCAAATACAAGAGCATTATTGCATAGTAGAGTCATTCTATTAACCAAACATACATCGCCACCTGCATCCCAACATGTTAGAACCACACTTACATCATCACCTGCATCACAAAGTGTCAGACTCATAATACATCACATCTTGCATATATAAAATGTTCATACATAATCCATCATACACATATACATACATGACAATAAGTCAACTAGGCATCCATACATATAGGTCATCATAGATACAACATGTACACACATCATATCACCATGCATATATTTGCATTAATAAAATCATCCATATTCCACAAATACATACACCCAATCATCCACATAAGCAACTAGTATCATAAACATGTGCATAAATAAACCAACATATCCATCCACATAAGCAGGAGATATCATATACACATGCATATAATCACCCATCATAAAAGGAAACATACTACATAGTGTTAATAAGAACTGTCCCATGTCATAATCAAAGTAATATAATGTGTGTCACATGTCCATCATACATCAAAATCTATCATATATCCATCGCTTAATAAAATACAAAATCCAGAGATATAGAACATCCCTGATCTCTGTCGATAAATCCTACATGCTCCACACTGCATCTTTCAAAAACTCAGTAATTTGTCACCTCTCGAATGAGCTACCCACATCTAATCCTTGTGGTGAATCTGGTACTGATCTCCTGCCTGGTGTAACACCCGGTGAATCACTGTAACCTCAAGTCCGTGTCCCCAGCGATTGAGATGGTGCTGGCATCTGGGGTGCCTGTCGGGTATACTGAAATAACCGCTGGGTCAGGTCTGGAACTGCATGGTAGTACACGGCCATCCAAAATCTTGCCTCTCTCTCATTCTCCTCTTGCTCCGTAACCTGAACCTAAGCAAAATTCTGCTCCTGACGATACCTATCCCGATCCCTCATAATCACTCTCCTCTCCTGCTCCCAAGCCTCCTGGGATAGGCGTAACTGCTCCATCTCCGCCTGAATTCGATCTCTCATCTCCTCGGCAGCCACTGCCCTAGCTACTACTGCATCCCTCTCCCCCTGTAATCCATGCGTATCTCTCCCTATCACATCACTGCCCTGCATCAACTGCCACTATGCGACTGCTGCATCCCACTCTCCCTGCAGTGTCTGCATCCGTCTCTCCGCAACCTCTCTCTCTCTCCCTCTGAGCGGCCTTCCACTGAACCACTGCTACATCCCACTCTCCCTGTAGTGTCTGCATCCGTATTTCTACAGCATCTCTCTATCTCTATGCAACCTGCGACCGAACCACTGCTCCATCCCTCTCCCCTGCAGCTCCTAGACTCTCAAAACTGCTGCATCTCTCTCTCCCTGCAGTGCTAATAGCTCTGAAACTGCCTCCTCTCTCCTCCTCTGAAGAGACCGAATCTGTGCCTCTGCCAACTCTCTCTCACCCTGCAGCACCTGAACTCATGCCTATGCCATGTCCCTCTTTGCCTCCACCACCTGTACCTGTGCCTGCGCTACATCCCTATCCGCTATATAATACGAACCTGCTCCCTCGCCTCTCTCTCTCTCTCCTGCATCACCCCCATCTCTCCCACTGTCTACTCTAAGCAATACACTCTGTCCTATAGCTCATCTCGCTCCTACCGGAGATCACCTCCCTGCTACCCACTATCTGCTGACACATGATCAATCATCCTCTTTGCCTCCCTAGCCTGCAATATCACAGTCTCTGTCTGGAGTCTATCATGATCCCATCTGACAGCAACCAACTCCTCTCGTATCCCCTGTATGACATCTTGCAGTCTCTCTCTCTCCCTCTCCCTCACCTCCACCTGTGCGGATAAGAATTCCACCATAAATCCATAATCCCTCTGATCTACTACCAGTACTCTAGATAGCTCGACTCGACATCTGGTCACCTCCGTCTCTAATACCCTCAACCTCTGATCTATACTCTGAAGCCTCCCCACACTGTATCTCGGCTGAACAATCAAATCTCCTAAGGTACTGATAGGGACCACCACCAATGGCTTCGTATCCCAAATATCCATATCCGACACATCTCCGTCTATCTCCATAGCATCATCACTCTCCCTGCCCTCCTGCTCCTGCTGATCCTCCAAGTCCTCCACAAAAGGACAGACTCACACTCTCCGCGGCTGACCATGCCTCCTTGCTCTCATCCATCTTCTCGGCTCTCCTATCTCCAGCTGCTCCTCATCCTCACTCTCCCCTATTGCTACAATGGGAGGCTCCTGCCCCGATGCCATCTACCCCCCCTCTGTCATCCCCTACTCCCCATCCTCCTTGACCAACTCCTGGCCTCAGTTGCCTCTTGGGCCCCATCCTGCTTACCACCCCCACCCATCCCCTCCTGCTCTGTCATCGTCAGTATCCTCATCAGTCGTCCCCTACTCCCCATCCTCCCTAACCGACTCCTGGCCTCAGTCGCCTCTCGGGCCCCATCCTGCTGACCACCCCCACCCATCCCCTCCTACTCTGTCATTGTTGGTATCCTCATTAGTCGCCTCCTACCCGCTATCCTCTCTGGCTGACTCCTGGCCTCAGTCTCCTCTCGAGCTCCCTCCTGCTGTCCTCCCCCTCCCATCCCCTCCTGCTCTGTCACGGTCTATACCCTCATCCATCGCCTCCTACCCGCTATCATCTCTAGCCGACTCCTGGCCTCCATCCCCTCCTGATCTCCATCCTGCTGTCTCTCCCCTCCCTGTTCGGCCCATACCAACACTCTCCTCTATCGTACCCTACCCCCTATACCAGTCTGCTGGCCAGCTCTACCCTCCACTAAGTGTATCATCTCCACCTTTGACTCCTTTCCTCCCACATCTGGCTCAGGATCTCTCCCACCCTCTTGTCGCACCACCTCTCTAACCCTCCTCCGCTGCCCCCTCCTCCTCCTCCTCCTCCTCCTCCTCCTCCTCCTCCTCCTCCTCCTCCTCCTCCTCCTCGCTGCCTGTCCCACTACCTCCATCCTCTCTCCTCCCACATCCGACTCAAGACCTCTCCCACCCTCATGTCGTACTCTCTCTCTAGCCCCACAGCGCTCATCCTCTGATCCAAATCCTATAGCTCCTACAATTAGCACCAATGGTGTAATCCTCTCCCATAGGTGGTTGCAAAACCACTGGTCATATCGCACTGTCATCCCTACATCCTCTGCTCCCACACATCTCCCAAGATAGGCTACCTACACTGTCACCACCCATGCTGCTCTGGCCTCCCTCGGGCTAATCGTGCACCCCCATGGTCACTCTCTGGTGAGCTGCCGAAACATCATCGGCGCACCAGGAATATCCTGTGTCAGCCCAAACTGTCTCACCACCCTATCTGGTCGATGCATCTCCACTATCCGCGGCAGGCTCCCAATTAGGACACAGTGAGCCATAAAGTACCCTCTCTGTCTCTCAGTATGCTCTCTCCATCCCCTGAAGCATCGATGCATATAAGGTCGCCACACTATGTCTCCCTCCTCCAAATCATCCACCGTCCTCCTCCACCCCTCTGTATCTCCCAACCCCCTATGACACACAACCCAACCTCTCACCTCTCTATACCCCCATGCCACTGGCTCTCTATAATCGACATCTCCCTCCCTAACAATAATCAGTCTCGTCACCATGATATGCTCCCATGCCCACACCTGTAGCAGGGTCATGTGTGTCAAACTCACCATATCCCGATAGCAAATCAGATGCATATCCCTATACAACTGGGCTAGGACACAAGTACCCCACGTAATCTATCCCTCACGCCACTCAACAATGTGTCGAATCGCCTCCATAAGCCTCAGACTGCAATACTGCCTGCTGCGATCTGACAACAAAATCCCACTGATCAACCCCACCAGGAATAAAGGCAAAGGTGGTACCCCCACTGTCAAACATCTATCTAGATCCAACTGCGGACCCTGAAGAGGCAAGGCAACATGTCCAAATAACATTGTCATAGTCTGCTCTAACTTGACCCCTCTTGACACCACATCACTCAGCAATATCCCTGCTATCGGCAGCTTCAGGATGCACGATACATCCTTCAGCGTCACTGTCATCTCCCCCGTCGACAGACGAAATGTCAATGTTTATGAACTCCATCTCTCTACCAAGGCCATCAGCATCGCTCGATGCACCCTCATCACTGGCACCTCTAAAAAGTGCAATAACCCCGCATGATCTAAAGCCGCATGATCCACGCCCGTCATCACTGCTACGGTCATTGTTAGTACCTCCGACCGTCGCTCATGTGTCCGTATCCACCCCAAACCCTTCATCCACACCAATCGTTTGTCAGTACATAGTCTTCTCGATTTTGGGACATCTTTTTTTTTTCTCTCTGTGTTTTCATGGTCTCGTCTTTCTGGCCTCCCTTATCAAACCTCTCTCATTTTTCTGGGGTGCCTCCGCCCTAGCTTGGGGCGGCTCCGCCCCAGCCTGGGGCGTGTCTGCCCCTCCCCGGGGTGTGTTCGCTCCTAGTCGGGGCACCCCTGCCCCGCGGCCAGAGCGTGTCCACCCCAGCTTGGGGCGACTGCGCCCCGCAGCCAGGGCGTGTTCGCCCTAGCTCGGGGCGGCTCCGCCCCTTGTCGGGGCGTGTCCGCCCCGCTGCTGGGGAAGCCCCGCGGTCGGGGCGTGTCTGCCCCATGCCGAGGCGGCTCCGCCCCCTTCTGGGGCGTGTCCGCCCGCGGCCGGGGCATGTTCGCCCCAGATCGGGGCGGCTCCGCCCACGGCTGAGGTGGCTCCGCCCCCGTCCGGGGCATGTCCACCCTAGCTTGGGGCGCATACGCCCCTCTGTGCGGCAGTGCGCCCACTTTCTCCTCCCCCTCCCCCCTAAAATCTACTTTCCCTTGTTTTTCTTCAAATTTTACAAACTGCCCATTTTTCTATTCCACCCCACCCACCAAAGCCACATTTTACATTTTTTTTACTATCTTACAAACATGCTAAATATTTAAAATACATAACATGGGTTTTCTTACTCACCTTGCGGGGCACCATGAAGTGGGTCCAGCGTCTCCGCAGGTCATCTGCTTGGTGAATGATCTCCGTATCATAATCTCGCGACATTTTTGGCTCCGTCTCCCCTCCCTCTTCTTTACCTTTTCCTCAATTGCTACAGTCACAATGAGACAAGGTAATTCTTCAACTTACCTTTTAACCCCTCTTTTCCCTCCTTTTTCAAATAAAAGGTATTTTTTTACCTTTTATTTAACTTTTTTTTGTCCCAACTAATCCCCTTCTTTCCCGGAGCCGCCATTTGCAAACCGTACATTCAATCAACTCCATTCAAAAGTCAAAGTTTCCTAGTTTTTCGCCCTCTATCCAACGGTCTCCTCCATTTCTTTCTATCAAGAAGTCATCCGGGGCCCCCTTGTTCCTTCCCCAATTGCCCTCTCGAGGGGGCATACCCTATCATTTTCTTCCATCCATTTGAGGCAAGCACTGGGGCATCCCTCTCTTTTTTTCCTCCTCTTGGATAGCTCATTCAACCTCTTTCAGGCTGGGGCATCAATCCTTGTCACTTTCTTCATCCCTGACATTTTATTTTTCTTCGAAACACTGTTATTTTAACAATATTTCGAAGAGGGGCAAAATGTAGACACCCAAATTTGATCACTCCCATATGATCAAATTTACCTCTTTATTCATCAATTCTATCAATATTAATTTATTTAATTAATATTACACTTCCCACATAAAGTATTTAATTTAATAATTAAACACTTTATTTGGCGCCTTTCTCCTCTCTAAATTAAATAAATACACCAATTTATTTAATTTAGTCATTCTAATCTTTTGAATTAAAATCAATTTAAAATTCTTCTTTTCTCCCTCCTTGTCACATCCTCCATAAATCATCACTAATTTGAATTAATTTAATTAATTCATATTTAGGGTGTGCATCCTCTTAATCAAGGATTAATGTCACATCCTCCTACATTTGCCACTTGTCTCTAATCTTCCATTAATTATCATAATCAAGTATTTGCACAACTTTAATCAAAGTCATTAACCACTTTTAACACCACTTTTTAGTCAATCTTTCCATTTTTCCTTTTTGGGCATTGACCCTCTTTCCCATGAGAATTTTTAATTCTCATTTATTCATCCTATGTCTCTCTCCTCCCCATGTGAATTTTTAATTCACATTTTGTCTTTCCAAGGCTTCTAGAATATTTGACATGTCACCTCATGCACATGCGACCAATTCCCACCTTTTTAGAAACCCTCTTTTATCCATTAGATTCTCCTATGAATGTGAATTTTTAATACACATTTATTTCTCCAACCTCATTCTCTTTTCCCATGGAGATTTTTAAGAAATTCCAAAATTCTTCAAGTGTCATTTTCACTCCCACTTGGAGATAAGTTCCTTTTTAAAGAAATCTTCTCTCCCCAAGGTACTTGGAAGGTACTTGTCCTTCCTCCACATCATGTACCTCTCTTCCACATCACCTACACATCATCTCACCCTTAGGGAGGTATAATCATTTGTCTTCATTTAACACTTTCCTCTTTGCTTTTACAAATTCCTTAGGCTAATCTTGAGGTGTTTCCTTATGTTTCTCTATTGCATTTTATTTGCTTATACTAGGTTAAACATTTGGTATCACAATAGCATTATTATATCAAGGATGGTCTTGTACATTGTTATAGTTCAGGTCATATTATGAAGGGAATTTTTCTATTCTTATTATTTGGGAAGCACATTTTGTTAAGGCCCTTGGGGAGGTTAGGGTAACTAGTAGTGATGGCACCATGAGCTTGATTAATACCATTTTCTAATTCATCCATATATTTCTTAATAAACCTAGTTATCTCCCTATAGGGGGTGAGGCCTATGGTTTGACAATGGATAAGGGGAATCAATAGGTGTGTATGAGGGATCCATGATGGTAAATGGTTGGGATCTATAATAGATGGTGACCCTCTTGGGGTATATCTTCCTACACAGGGTTCTAAAATGTGATAATGTTCATTTTATCATCACATTCTCTATTAGGGCAATTTAAGTCAAATTTCTAGTCTCTCGATGATAATAACATTCAAATTCCTAGAAAAGGGAAGAATTCACCCTTGCGGTATCTCATATTTCAACATATTTAGGGGTGATCCAAACAACATGCAAAATAAATGGGTAGGCATGAGAAGGATGAAGAAAGTGTGATGTAGAAAGAGGAAGAAAGATTATGTACGTATCACAAAGATTTATCTTTCATGTTGGGTTCACAAATTTATGTATCCATGAAAATGGACACACATAAAAATGTTCACATTGGTGGATGATTTGAAACCTATTGTTGGGATTAAGGGAGAAGGGGATGAAGTGATAGTCCTAGTGGAATAATGCCTAAATGGTTTGCTTAGTTTTAGGTAATTTGTAATTGAGGCAACACTAAGTGTAATAGTAGTTTAATTGGTGGTTAAGGTATAATTATAATAGATGCTCAAATAGTTAGGTTTTCTAGTAAATCCTCTAAGATGTCAAACAATTATAGGAAAAGAGTAAGGGGAATAAGTGAAATCTCTCCTCATATATGTCCCACAAGGTTTGGTCACAACCAAGACACATATGAAACTTACATGTTAGGATATGTTTGTTTGATTTATTGAGATGGTGGTATGGTTGTTTGAATGATTAGATTAATTACAAATATTTTAAATTATTTTAATGGCTCTTTTTGTATTTTAAATGATAAAAACAAAATTATCAAATTAAACAAAAAAAATGAATGTTTAATTTGAGTTCCTTAATTAAAATCAAATGACTAAAAGTTATTTTAGTTTTTATGTTTTGGGGAAAAATAAATAAATAAATAAATAATTAACCAATGATAGATAATTGATTACACTTAATTAATCAAATTGGTATGATTATATTTAATATAATAAATTAAATACATATTATTAATTAAACGAATAAAATTAACTAATATTTTGTGAATAAGAACTTTTTCTTTCTTAGATAGTATGCAAATACAATTATCACTTAAATTAATCATATGAGGAAATATAAAAAATATGAAGGTTTGCTAGACTTTAGAGTTTAGGATATAAGTAGAAAAGTTGGTGTCCTCATAAGAATTTAACAAAAAATGGTGACTAAATTTTAGGAATATGATTATGAGATAATCTACACTTGAAGGATAAGAATATGCACTCTCACATCAAGATAAAGAGGCTATATGTTGATTTTCATGACTTCTTCATACCCTCATGTTGATTCTATTGTGTTGGATCCTTCACAATTTCCCATTTTACCTTTTTAGTTAGCTTAGGTTCATAACTCAATTTTACTTACATGGTAATGATGAGTTGTTTGTACAATGGACTATATTAATTTCTTAGATAATGGCCCCTTCATTCCCACATGTATCATATTTCTTTTGGTTTTATCTAGGTTCCTTTTCATCCCACAAATTGAAGTGTACAACCTCACACATTAGTTCATTGGATTCATATAGTTTGTTTTATTTAAAATCAAGGGAATATTAGTCTAAATAGACCTAGGAAGATTCGATAGAATAATCTCTTTAAAACCCCTCATTTAAATTTTATCCAAGTATGTCAAATTTTCCTTTAAAAATTATAAACATGATACATTTGCGAATTCATACATTCATTTAAATGTTCAATCATCATGTTAAATAGAGCTAATTCATTTATTATTTTAGGTTGATTTATGTTGATGTATATGCATATATATTTTTAATTATTCTAAATTAAAATTAGCTAGAAATTTCATATCATACATGTACATACATGCATACGCTTGAATTAAAATTAGAACTTAATTAATTATTATGCAATGCATCAATATGGAGGGGCTTTGGGCACACACAAATGGAGAGGAGATGACCCTTCAACCATGAGGGTCTGTAGAACTAATTGTGAGGAGATTTTAGAGAGTTTAGTTACAATTAGAAAGTCGAGGTGTGCGCACATTCTCTAGGGACACTTTAGTAGTCGTCCTTGCCAGGATGATAGGTGAGGTTTATGTTGATGTACCTTTGAGCACAGTCCAGCTTAGAGTGCCAAAGGAAACTAACAAAACTGAATGTTTTCCCCAATATTCCACTAGATCGTAGGTGAGGGGGTATCAGGTTACTAGGTGCAGAGATCCTTTGATGGCCCTATTGATATATCCATAATTTCTTGCAGCACATGGTTGTTATCTGAATAACAACCAAATTCCATTATATTTTGCATAAAATTTTATACACTGAGGTCCATGTAAGCGTCAACATTAACTACTTGGATTTACTAGGTTATTTGGGGTAGGGGCGCAGTAGGGTGTGTGAAAAGGATGCATATCCACATGCAGATTGAAATCACCTAGATTATAGGGCCTTGGTTGGGCAGAGGATGCTTGTCATTGCTCCATCCATTAGCCCTATTGGAGATCAGGTTGGCATTGCTTCCCAATGGGAAGCAATTGATAGTATTGATGATATTGCAATCCAAGCTCAATAAATATTTGGAGATCACATGGGCTTCTATTTGATGAGACATACACATAGATCATTTATTGCTCATTCAAATGTATATGTTGTGATAGGAATCCCATCTACAATTGGTATAGACCACATTGCACATGATTCTCGTATTCTTAGGGATACATGTTATAGATTGTCAGACAACCTGGTGAGAGCTTATGGGGTGATCTCATCACAGTTAGGGATCCCCTTGGTAGATGTTACCTTATTTGTGGGTCAATGTTATAGTGGAGATTTCTAGTTTCCAGTAGTTAAGTAGCAACATTCTAATATTGATCCTACATCTAGATCATATTGTGGCCCAACACATGAGCCGCATACATGTCATTCCATCACTTCGACACATCACATGATCCAGGTGCCCAATCATCCACTTCACCTAGTGCCTAGTCATTTTCTCCTACACCTGGCACCCAATAATCTACTCCTACACATGGTTCCCAATCATTCACTCCTATAGCTAGTGCCTAGTCATCCGTTGCTATAGGTGCTCAAACATCTGTTGATACACTTGAGGTTATGAGAGGAGGTTTATGGAGATGTTGGCTTCACCTATGCAATCTCACTTGCACAACCCACTACACACATAATTGGAGGAGCTAGTCGAGAGTAGGATTACAAAGGACTTGGTGGATTGTATGATTGTAGAAGCTGACACTCAGGATGCATAGGCTATTCATGAGGTATATACATATACATATAATTTTTAAACTGTTTATTTTAAGTTCCAAATAAATACATGTAGTATGTAACTTGATTTTTTTTTATGTATTCATGCATATGTGTGTAGGTGGAGGCAACACATGTTACTCCTATTTTGAGGGAGTGTGCACACACACGTTCTTTTCCTAACTATGTTAGTGGATACATGAATTTTTTAATTTTAATCTAAGTTAACTACATGTATACATTATACATGTTCAATTATTCACATGTGTGCACATGTATATATATATATATATATACATTACAGGACTCAACACATTTATTGGAGCAGGATCCATGCTCAGATGGTTGCTCGAATAGGAACCAATATGATGATTCAAAGACCATCTGAGGCACTAGTTATGTTTGAGAGATCTATAGAGATCATATATGTGCATGACAAATATTTTTTATGTTTACATGTTCACTTATATTTAGATGACATTTTATTTATATGACCTGGACATTTTATTTATATGAAATACATTTTATATGTTTATGTTCAGTTGTATTTATATCAATTCTAGACATTTGAGTTTATGTTTATGTTTTAGATCATCTATTGATGTATGTGAACACGTGTACACATTTATGTTATATATATATATATCATCTAGATGATATTTGTGTTTATGAACTTATTGTAAGAGATGGAATAAAATGCTTTGATACCATGTAAGAGCTAAAGATTAGCTCTATACCCAAGACCATCTGTAAAAACAATGAAAACCTTCTACAAGAGGGTATGTAAGAATACGATCTTGCTTGATATTAATACCTATCAAAATGATGATGAGGTATGAAGTATATTCCATATGAGTACAATGACCTTCCTTATATATGCAAGGTGAGGAATATGATTGAACATGATTGTGACACGTGTCTTAATTCTATGACATGTGACAACTTACAACCTAACTACTTAGGAATCATGCATTAAAATCTAATAAGGTAAGTTCTAGAAAAGGAAACTAAGACTTCTAGAAGGAATCTTATATCCTAAGTAAACTTAACACGTGAATAAGTCTCCTAAGTCCCTAGAAAGGTAAATTGCTAGGTACAAGACATATATTCATACCAACACCCCCCTTAAGTGCAACTTAGGGAGAATATTATTATGCAAGTCATACAAAAAAGATGCAAATATGGGTCCCGACTACAAGGCCATGTTAGGTACCCATGTACAAATGCAAATGCAATCTCTTACAAATGAAGAAAAGGAGAAAACCCAGTGGGACAAAACTCCTCCCCAAAAGAGAGAAAATAAACAATCAAGTGATGAAGGATGGAGGACTCCATGATACCCCCCAAGTGCACCATCCATCACATAGATACATTTTAATCAATATCCCCCCATAAGAGGGAAATAGAGATACTATGTAGCCCCCAATAATGTATGATCACTTGCAAAAATGGTAAGTGCTTGAAGACAAAACATAATCCAATATCGACAAACAACTTGTCTCCCTTTTGGAAGAGACAAAACCAAGTACAAAATAAGGAATGCTTCCCATTCCAAATAGGAATTGAAAGAAAGAAGCATAAATGCGTATGATGATGTCTCTGAAAACTACTTAGGTATCTCCTTGTCCACTAAAGATAAAGATGCCACAATTAAAGAAGAAGGTGACAAATCAAGACTATGTAGAAATAAATGTTGAACAAGATCCAAAGACAAAGATGTGTTGACAACAGTTTTGTAATGGATGTCATCAAAGAGGAGAGATGAACCCTCAATTGTTTCCTCCAAATTAGAAATGTGAGACTCCACAAACAAAGATGCAATGTTTGATAGATAAGAATCCCAATCAGGAAGACAATGAGATACTTGTTGGAATAAATCACTAGAAGTTCTCAATGAATCACCAACAAAAGATGAATAGTCCCGCTGAATAGGAATGATGGGAGCCTCAATGAATGACTCTACACAAGGAATCAATGAAGTTGAAGGTACAAAAATTATCTTTGATGGAGAAGAAGGATCATCTGAAGAACCCTTTCCATCCTCATCTGAAGATTCAAAGTATTCCAAATATTCAAACTCCTGCATAGTAGCATACTCATAGGGTATCCTGTCTGAAAAATGAAGAGGCACAAGACATTCTAAAATAGGATCATTTGGGAATGGATGAATATTAGGATCTCCATATATCTCCCAAATTTTAGTCCAAAGAGTATGAGGAAACTCAAAATTATCAATAACATTGAAAGCGTCATCATCAATATGCATTACAATAACTTTGAAAACATGACCCCTTTTGCAATTCCAACTAAATTTCTTACTAGTTGTACCTGGAGGGGGAATAATACCATACAAATGTGGGAACAAATGAGCCAGTGAAGATTTTTTATGATGCCATATCTCCATTGTTTATAGTTCCCCCCTTTTCAAAATAATCAGAGAAGGATGAAATGAAAACCCCATAATGAACTATGAGAAATCTCCACAAATATAAAGACATTAACCTTCAATAGTAATTAAAAACCCCAATTGTTATGTGTACTACAAATGAAGCCTTCCCAAACTGACATAACCTCTCTAGGATCTAGGGTGTCCAAGTAATACGTCACAATGCCAAATGTGGGGTGATCCCACAATACTAGTTTACACTATCTGGGAGTACTTGATTTTTGCTGAAATCATATATTTTTAGAAAATATAATGATTTAAGCCTTGAAAAGTTCCATTTAAAGGATTCCAATTGAAGAGGGTTTGATCAAACCACCTTAGACCAAGCCCCCTTAGATATGTTGGTATGTGGCGACTGATCATGCTATACTGTACACCCCAGTATGTATCCTTGCTGGGCCCCAAGCGGGGGTTTGGGGGCGACAGACCCCAAGAAATTTTTTTCTCCTACTTTTTCGTGTCATCATCGAAAAAGGAAAAAATCAATGAAAAAAGAAAAATATGATTTTGTAGAACCCAAAATCTGGAACCTTCTAAGCTTGTTAAAAAGGGGTTCAGATGGGTGTTACAGTATGATGAAAAACACGATTATTCGCAAGATTGTAATAGGTTTTGCACTAGATAATAAAAGTATTGGATGGCTACGGTTTGATGGATATAGCCCGGATTGGGTGAACCACGTTAAATTCTCTATGTTATGATTTATTTTGTGTGTGTTTTAGTTTCTCTGTTTATTAATTAAATCTGCATTTAATTGTTAGATATATGCCTTTCTAACCCTAACAAGATAGAACCCTGCTAGTTTTAAACCATACTTATAACAGAGTCTCCTTTACACCTATCAAAATGTTGATAAAAAACCACTTTTGATTTACTTTTTGGGGGATCAAATGAATTCATTTAAAATTTATTTTTTGTATGTATTCCTTATTATAAGCTTCCAAAAAAGTATAATTTTAATTAAATTAAATTTGATTATTATATTTATTTTTTATTTATTGTGAATGTATGTTTTTCACCAAAAATCAAGCTCTTTGTTCTGCATATGTGGAAAAATAACAGATTATCAAAATACAATTATGAAAAATATGTTCAGGGTAGGTATTGATGTCCTTGATCTAGTAAAAAAAATTAATTTTCGATACACAAAAAAAAAGTTGTGTTGTATATGGTCTGCCTATGTCTGAATTGTAATTGGTTTGACTTTGAAACTTGATTATGGAATAAATATTCAATAAAACACTATGAAACCAAATAAACTGGTTAGATATTGTCGTTACAAATCTAAATTCAAAAAAAATGGAATTTTATCCTTCATAGAAAAAAAGTTATGCTGTATACGGTGAGCATCACTCCTTAAAAATGGTGTTTACTGATAAAAACTAGTTTTTGAAGGAGATGGAAAAAGAATTGCATTCTGATTCCAAAATTTTTGAATTTAAAAAAAATAAATCTACAAACAAAATATCACAAATCACTAGTTTGCATCATCTTCAAATTCCTCAAGGTTTAGCTGCTATAGGTGCCCGAAAGTAAAGATTTAGTTATAAAAAATCAGTTCAGTGTCTAGTTTGGCCAAAAATTGTAAACCAATATTGTGGGATCACCTTGTGCAAAATATTGAATAAATCACACTTGGTGTTGAATCTAAAAAAAGTGCATGAACCAAATGAAAGAGCTCTTGAATACCTTCCAAACGCAACTTGAATCACCAAAATTGGAAAAATTGTTAGAAAGTTGTGAGCTTAGAGGTCTAAAGGAGTAAACACACTTCAGTTGCCAATAAAATGTACCTACAACAAAATCTAGCAAAAATACCTGCACCATTGTATCTAGAACACATGCTATTACTACTTTCCTTATAAATGAGCTAATAAATAAAGATTGTTGAAGCCAAAATAAGAAAGGATTGCATGTTTAATAGGAATTAATAACATATTCAATTAGGTGTCAACCTTTAAGGTTGTGTATATGTCACAAGCACTGAAGAATCACTTGTTTGAATTTATAAATCAGGTGAGGAATTATGTAAAAGTCTCAGTGAATTGAGTGATTGAGAAACTAAATGGTATCATCAAGGACATGAAAATTACCATGAAAGACTCCCAACTAATGTTGTGCATTTCTATACCAATGACTAGTACTCTTGAGGAAAATATGTGTGTGTGTGTGAAAGAGAAACACATTGGAGAAAACTTAGAGGTAGGAATTGTTACTCATTGTATGTCTTTGTACCTTAAGAAGTTGAAATAATTGTGATTACAAAAAAAAAATTATGATTATAACATGTGATTAAATGAGTCAACCTTAGGTAGTGAAATGCAATATTTGTTTAAAAATATAAATAGATTAATGAGTTCTGAAAATTATTATTCTATGATTTATCATGTGTTTTATGAATTGAGTGTGCTTTCTTCTCTTGTATTATAATGTTTCAAAAGAAAATGGTTGATTAACTTCTTTATTGAGTAGAAAACATTCTTTATCATGTTGCAATATATATATAATGAAATTACCATATGGATATGTTAGTGAACATGTAACAAACATAGTTGAATGAAAGAGGAAGGAAAATATGGATTCAAATATAGAAAACCAATATTGATCATATATGTGATGTCGGGCAATGGATTAGTAAGATCAAAGTATGACATACCATGTATTGTTAAACCTAAGAAAATGGAGTACTACCTAGGTTATACTTGTGCATCGTCTAGTGATTTCTTTTACATATGAAAAGTGAGTAGAGATTTACAAAATTGAGAAGCAAAGTGAATTTCACCTAAAGAAAATGGAGTGTATTTAAGTACATTGATTTTGCTATGTTATATGAAAAATTTCATAAAGTGTATTGTGTTATGTCATGTGATGTGAAACCAGTAAATGTGTCGTGCCCCAAGCATGAGATATAGGGTATCCAACTTGGGATAAGGGTGGTGGACGTCTAGTACGATCCCCTATGTGTACCCTTTGTGATGGTCCATTGTGTAAGTTAGCTAGTTAAGAAATGATGTAAACATGATATGTGTGGACGTGTGTTTATTAAATGCAATGTGATGTATTCCTTTGTGTTTGTCTTGTTTGTATGTTAAATGTGTACCCCTAGTGTATGGTTCCCCCCTTATGGGAGTGAGATGCCAACTAGTGTAAATAAGGGTGAGAGAGAAGAGGACCTCCAATGGAATCTATATGGTTTCCTAGGACGTAGTCCCAAACCTACTCCTCCCACATATTAGAGCCACACTTTTTGGTCCACAGTGCAAACCTACTCTTGACATTTGTAACCCATGGGTAAAGGATGGGATTATGCGGACCATATTGATAGGGATTCTGATCCCACCTATGATTATAGATTTTGGATGCTACAGTAATACAAAACATTGATACTATGTGGAAGAGTCCACCGTGATATTGCGTGCTCATATTTATGTGGTCAAGGACCACCATTTTATTGCATGATATTATATATTTGTGGTTAGAGAACCACCATTCCCCTCCTCCCCTTAGGTGGCTTTATCAAAGTCACATGGTGTTCATAATGTGTAAATTTTATTATTGAAATATTGAATTATTGGTGATTTTTTTTATTGATGTTTTATTTTTTTTATGCTTCAGTAGTATGAAATTCTATATTTCCTTTCTTAAAGCTATTTAGCCATTTGAAAATTAGTCATAGTCCAATTGCCTCAAGGACTTGTTTAATTTCTTATTTATTTATTTATTTAAGATTTGAAATGTTACAATGTAGCTACACTTGATCTTTATTTTAATTTATCTCTTGAATTTATAATTTCCCTTTTTATGGGAATTTTATTACAACTTTGATTTATGATCTTATATTTATTGGTTTGAGGCTTTCTTGTTGATTGTGAACTGCTGACAAATGTGGTGTAATGTGACACATGTAAAACTGTCATATCTCGTGGGGTTCTCTGGCAGGTCGTATAGGGGATTAGATGCGTTGGGGAATTATTGTTAAAAGGGGTTGCAAATGGGACCGAAATGGGATGGTCATAAATCCATTCTTCCCTTAGTTCTATGATTGTTCTTTTTGTACCTTCATTTTATAGGTTAACCCCCTTAAACAAACAAGGGGAAGGTACTAGGAAATGTACAGAGGGGTCCTTAGATAAGGGCCTCAAGACCATTTTTCCTAGCAGTTATGGTATCTAAGAATCTCCATCCTTGTAAACCCCATTGTGTGAGCCTTGTGTTGTAAATTTTGTGGTTGTATGAGGATAGGCGCACCCATTTTGGGAAGAGCATCCTTTGTATGAGGATAGGTGCACCCAATTTGGAAGAGCATCCTTGATGTTATTGTGTGTACATGTGAAAATTGCAAGTAAATGTGATGTGTCATACCTATGAATTATGTGAGAAAGATAGCAACAAATGAGGCAGAGATAATATTCCTTGAGACATGAATTGATATTGGAACAAAAATAGTTTCTAACATCATGAGTGATGTTTATAATGCAAACATGAACCTTGAAGGGTATCCAAAGATGATAATGCATTTGGATATATGTTGGTGTATTTTTCTTTATCAAGAATGTTAATTACATGGATGACTACTAGTATTGTTGTATTGTGAGTATATCGAATAAATATTTTATGATGAAAAATTGTGTTCTAAGTATTTAGGTGATTGGATTATGGAAGTGATGTCCCTACACATGTATTGATGAATTAATGTTTTGTACCTTTCTTTAATATGGTAAGATACTTAGTATATTTAACTTGTTATGTGTGTTTCCATATTGGGAATTAAGATTTCAAACCTTAACAACTTCCAGGAGGAAGTCCAATCTAAGGGGAGGGAGATGTGAGGCCCAACACCATCTATAAATTATGTGACATCTTAATAAGTTCAATTATGCTAGTTTGGTGAATAAATAGATGATTTAACCCAATTCCATGTTTAATATTTTGATTTTCTTATGAAATAATTTAAATAATTATTGTGATAAATTCTGTTTAGTAAATAAAAAATGGGAAAATTGTTAAGAATGAATGTGAGCGGATAATATTTAGATTCTTGAACAAGTATCATATGAAGAATACACTTAGATTGATATAAGCTAAAGAATTTCGTGTATCTAACAGTGGTTTGAATCTCGCTAATAAGTTTCATGTTACTTGGAAAATGATAATAGTTAAGAACAAAGCGGGACTTTTGGAAGATCGGTAAGAAGTTTCCAGAAGTATCACTAGCCAAGCACCATCGAGGTAAATTTAAAGGACGACTCTAATCAATGAGGGGTATACCTAAGGTAGGATAATTTGAGGAAAATTTCTATAAATTAGATATCAAGTTGCATGATGAATTCTATTAAAGGAGTGTCCAAGAGTAAATTTAGTAGTGTAAATAAATTATTTAGCTAAGGTTAGGTTTTCACTATAATTTCATGTATGCTCAAAGTTTCTATCTTTCATAGGGAAAGGAAATGAATATCTATGAGTACTATGTTTTACTAATTATTGAATTTGGTCTTATTGATATTTGAACAGGTATTTATTATATTTCTAGCCTAACATGTATTTGTAAAAATACATGTGAGAGTAATGTCAAGGGTATAAGGGAGAAATATCTAGACCCAAGTTAAATATTTATCTTTTGAGGTTTTAAATTTTGAACCAATGACCTAGGAGGTAGTTAGGAGTTTGTGTAAGCTTTAATTGTGTTTAGGGTTTTAATGATTGGTAGTTTATTGTAAGAATGTTTATTTTTAAACTTTATTGAATTAGGTCAAGTGATTAAGGGTGTAAGCATAATTAGGGTTTTGAAATCTTTAGTTAAGTTTTGAATTTCGAATTGACCTTTAAAATGGTCTTTTTAGAGTGTTGTTTGGTCAATTTTATTGATATTAGTGCAAAAATAGACCCCTAGGACCTATACCTATGGAAGGGGGATCTTTTGGACATGTGACTTTGTTTTTAGGGCATGATATGACCCTTCAAAAGTCCACTTGAAAAAGTGTGACGAATTTGAGTTCTTGGGAGTTGGGAGAAGTGACTTGTCACTCTCCCACCACACTCCCCAAATTTCATTAATGAATTTGGGAAAAACATCAAGGCTTTCACATGTGTGAAGCCACCTTGTAAGGGATGTTGGGTAGAGTGTCATTCTACATTCTCCATCTCCCCAAAAGTCTCACACATGTGTGAGAATTTGTAGGGATATGTGTTGAAAGATTGAATGAGAGAGTGACAAGTGTCTTTCTCTCATTCAAGTGAATTCAAGTTGCATTCCTATATACTTGGATGGAAAAGAGGAAATTGATGTTACCCACTTCTCCTCTTGGAGAACTCTTTTGGAGAATTTTAAGTTTGGGGAAAAAGAAAAAGAAAAATTGGAAAAGAGGCAAGGAGCTCTCACATGTAAAAGAGGAGTTCAAAATGCAACATGGTGGAGATAAGTGATTTCTCCTCATTTCTATCAGTTGTTTGAGTATGAGCTTTGTGTTGTGTTATTTTGTGATGGCTTTCAAATCAAGTGGGAGAAAGTCTTAAGTTTATGTGTCTGTAAATTTAGAATTTGTTTGGTGAATGGATAGACAAAAAAATTGTAGTTAAATTATTCTTTTAACCTTCCTACCTAGATCATTGGTAGTTATTTGTTTCTCGTTCGGGGGTATGGCTAGAGCCCATGAGGCTTCATGATGCCATTAAGGTAGGGTGGTGAGCAAGCCTAATTCTTTTGTGTTTTATTCATTGTATTCTTATATATTGTTCTAATATTGAGGACAAGTGTTTTATTGTAAAATTAAAGAATATAAAGACCAAGGTATATTTTATGTTCTTATAAAAAAATTGTCTTCCTAATATTATTTTTAATAAGAGCAAGTCTTGTTCTTGGGCATGTATGGTAATTGTGTCCTCAAATGTTATTTGTATTATTTTAAGTACAAGTTGTAACATGGCAAGTTTAAGTAAAGAGTTTTGATCTTATTGTGACATGAAGAAGAAAATATTTTGTAAACATGTATAAAGTAAGTGTATGAGGATGAGGAGTGGTTTTCATTTAATATTCGAAAGAAATACTATGTAGAATTATTATAGTTCCTTTGTAAATGGATGAGTAACCTAAGTCCTATTGACAAAAGTTTATTTGGATATCATAAATGTTGGTGTGGGTTAAGTCAACAAATAAAAATAAAATAAAACGTTTAGTTTTGTAGGTCATTGAATATGAATAAAATAATAATATTTATAACATGTTCAATAAATTTTAATCTACAAATATTTGAGAGTTATAGTAAAACATATTTGAAGCAAGTCTAATACATATATATAATTATATTTCTTTTTAAAAATAAGAAATATGACCTTTTAGTTGATGAATAAAATATTATTTTAGAATAGAACTATTTTCAAATTCTTGCTTTAAAGACAACTAATATATTGGTATAATATGTTTATTTTGAATAAATGGAAAAATCAATTATTGAGGATTGTAAAAGATTACTTTCTAAAGTTGAAGTAAAATATTACTTTTTTTTTTAAAAATTCAAACAATTCTACATCTTTGGGAAACTATAATGGAAATTTCTAAATATATATCAACCAACTAATAATATTGATAAGAAATAAAAAAAAAACAACTCATATTACATAATCATGACTAAGTCATTCTTAAAAACATTCCAAAATTATTCCTTAAATCTAACATTCAAAAAGAGATTATTCGATAAATCATTTTGGATGAATATATATTATATATCTTTCACAAATAATTCCTATATTTATATTTTACAAATAAATCTAAAAGTATGATTCCGATCTGTTTTATTATATTATACACTTGTTTTCTGTCAATAATTTCATTCTTTCAATAACATTCAAATCTGTAAAATTAATAAGAAAACCACAACATTTATGTGAGAAATTTGTTGTGAATAATTTGATGCATATGTTGTAAAAATACAAGCTGTGCAATTATATATTAATATATAGTCACTGTATTTCTAAATATGTGGTATAAATATATAAACCGAGCATTTATATATTGATATATAATGTGTAGTTTTATTTTAACAATAATATGAATAACAAATAAAGAAAATTTATATATGTATATATTGGGGTTTATGAGCTGCAAAATGAAGACCAAATTATTATTGAAACACAACAAAAAAATAAATAACCCTTTATCCCTGTATTACGTTTTTTTTTTTTTGATCGGTGAACGCTTTTGACTGGAGCTATGAACCTATGGGGTCACAATGGGGGACCCCATCCCCAATTTCATCCCTAATTTTTGTCTCTTGCAGATAAATCCATCCTTCCTCCTCGGGCTTCCTCTGTGTCACCCTCCGCCCCCTTTCTTCTCCTATCACCTCCGATCTCCATCCTCCTTTCTCTCCAACTCCTCCACCTTCTCTCTTTTCTTTTGCCTTCCTCTGCTACCTCCTCCGTCTTCTTCTTTTTTCTTCCTTCTTCCTTCTTCCTCCATCTCTTCTTCTCACCCCCTCTCCTCCATACATCTCCTTCTCCCTTCCTCCTCTCTCCTTCACGCCTTCTCCTCCACCGCACCTTCTCTCCTTCTCTACTTCACGCCTCCTTCTCACCACTCCGTACTTCATTCTTCCCTTCGCTCTTCCTCCCGTACCCCCCTTCTGCCTCCACCACTGCTTCTTCTGCCTTCTGCCTTCTACCCCATACTCCAAATTCCACCGTCCTCCATCCTTCGTCCTTTCTCCAGGGCTACCTCCATGGACTGTTAACTTTGCCACGTCTTTCCTCCAGCACACCAATCCTACCTCACCTCCTCAGTCGGATGAAACACACCAATGCCAACGGTCTCCACGCATATGATCCTTTGGCCTGCCTTATCTCCCGCAACCTTCCTTCACCTTGAATGCCTGGTCGTGAGACTCAAACACCTAACCACCGTATCAACACAGTGTTGCAACTACCATTGCACTGCAGGGTGAACCCCTGTATTACGTATTTTTAGCCATTGTATGTTACAATGAATTAAAAAAATAAAAAAATCCATGTTTATTTAATATTTCGGCTGTTATTTTTTCTTTTTTTCTTTTCTTTTTTTACAGTATGTTATGAAATAAGTTTCCATGGGTAATAATACAGTAGGTAAATGCGCAGATTTACAATTCAATAAATGAAATAATAATAAATAAATAGAAGAGGTGATCTTCAATTTGTAGGAAGTAAAAATAAAGGGAAGACACACAGTGAAATGTAAATCCTTTGGCTGCAAATCTCTAAGCAAATCTGTGTTACGTAATAGAGATTTTGAGGGTTTAAACAAAAATGAATAAAATAAAAGAAAACTCATTCCTCCCCAAAATAAGCATTCCTTTATCCTTATGCACAGCTGTGCAGCAAGCAAATCCGTGATTTTCACAGAAAAGCCATAGGTAAGAAGAAAGGAAGATTAAAAGCAAAAGAAGTTTGCTAGCCTTCAATTCAAAGACCTCTTGCGGGCATAATAAATCTGCAAGAAATAGCAAACAAAATGGAGTAAATACATATGGGTAAACAAAGATAAAGAAAACAAGAAAAGAGAAATAACATAGAGGATATGAAAGGAAAGATCATTGGCTTCTAAAACTAATGGAGGTTTCTTTATCTCCTTCCTCTTCAACCTACACATGGAAATGAAGATCAGATAAAAAGAAAATGATTTTATAAGATCATCCTTATGAGTTAGGGTTTGGTTTAGTTGCCCTATCATCTAATGGTCAAGATTGAATCTCACTCAATGACTGAGACGTGCACATTCAATTAACTTTAATTAAGATTATTTTAATTAATCTTATTTAATTTTGAAATGGAGCCATGGTGGGGGCTTATGTAATTAGGTACCTTTATGTTGTGACTTAAAAGTCACCTTTTGAAATATTTTTAAAAGTAGCTCAAAATTTAAACTAGTTAAGCGAATAAATCAATCCCTTTAAATTTGGATGAATAAGATTGAGTAATAGACCCTTGCCAAAATTTAATTTAATTTTTTTTCTAAATGGAAGACACAGTTTCCCCATGATGGGATGTATTATAAGTTGACAATGGATAAATAGAAGTATCATTTCCATCATTAAAATTCAAGTAAGGATTAATGCATAGTATCGTTATCCTTGAGATTATTGGATGATTTATTAATGGTAATATTATTAAGAATTAATTAATAAGTAACTGTATGAAAATAATTTCTTATGTTAATGTTTGCATCATTGGATAAATAATAAATTTTACTATTACTATTTTATTAGGTAAATAATGACAGTTTTAGCTATGCGTAAGCGTCAAACAAGTAGCAATAAAATTATTAACGCCTAAGGGCTGACTAATGATAATACTATTATCATTAAGATTTTTTTTTTTTTTGATTTAAGTAGTAATGATTCGGGCATGAAGGGAAATAAAAGACCCCTTGCACAGTTGGGATTCAATCTTATAGTCATTTTACTCCTATGAAATAAGGTTTAATCTTTTGGTAAGTACAAGTTAATAAGGCATATATTAAATTATCTCCTTTAAAGGGTGCAACTCATAACATGTTCAATGTTACACTTCTAACTCTTTGGGTGATTCATTAGCTTAATGCTTGTTTTTAAAAATTAAAAATTAAAATAAAAAATTGTTCATTAGCTTAATGCTTGTTTAAAAAAAAAATTGTTGGGTTTTTCTAACAAAAAATATTAGGCATGACAATACTCAACCTTACTAAAAATAACCTAGATCTCTCACTAGAAATAGCTCAACCCTCAGATATGAGAAAGGTTTTGCAAGGCTTGGTTCTAATACCATGGAGATGGTATATAATGCTTTGATACCATGTAAGAGCTGAAGATTAGTTCTATACCCAAGACCACCTGCAAAAATAATGAAAACCTTCTACAAGAGGGTATGTAAGAATATGAGCTTGCTTGATATTAAGACCTATCAAAATGATAACGAGGTATGGAGTATATTCCATATGAGTACAATGACCTTCCTTATATAGGCAAGGTGAGAAATAGGATTGAACATGATTGTGACATGTGTCTTAATCCTATGACATGTGACAACTAACAACCTAACTACCTCAAATCATTCATTAGAAGCTAATAAGATAAGTTCTAGAAAAACCAACTAAGCCTTCTAGAAGGAATCTTATATCCTAAGTAAACTTAACATGTGAATAAGTCCCCGAAGTCCCTAGCAACGTAAATTTTTAGGTACACGACATATATTCACACAAACACTTATGTTTATGTATATGATTACATGTGAAACTTATGGAATTTGCATGTAACTTACATACATTTACATGTAAATATGTTTATGTAAATCAAATATAGTTTATATGTTTATATTTAAATGAACTTATGAACTTAAGTTTATTCAAAGTACATGTTTATGTTTATATGTTTATATAGTTAAATGAACTTATGTTTATGTTTATAATTAAACTTAATGAAGATGATAAAAGTATTTAGTAACTATTTAGAAGTGGTTAGGTGTGCAATAATGATATTCCCTATATATGATATATAAATAGTCTTCATTTAAGCTACAAAGTCACCACATAAAGATAACTTGATAATTTAGACCATGAAAGTTGTAAAAAATAGATAATGTCAATAAAACATGTATGAATTGGAACAATAGTATTGAACCTAATTGTTAACAGATTGAACTATTATTGGTACATGTTGAAGAAGAGGAATTGTTGGATCTTTCCATGTTTTCAAGTAAATTTGGATAGGAATTACAACTTGGAAAGCCTCCTATTGTTTCATCATAATAATATAGAATCTAAATGTTTTCACAATGATAGTCTGTAACTTATTATGTGTCACAAAATCACAACTCAACAAAAGTTGATAATGTAATTTACGAGAATACTTCATGTGTGTAAGTATGGGTTACACATCAAGCATATTCCTTGAGACAAACCAAAAAATAATATAGAGAAGAGAGGGGTAGCATAAAACCCATTCCCATAGTAAGAACAAATATCTAATTTATTGTAATGTTTTACAATGTAGTGTTCTAAGATAATATTCCATGGGACCTATGTATTTTTCTTCATCACTCCATCCCATGGCACTTCCACATTAGTTTTTAAAGTGCACTCTCTTAATGTACTCATCAACCCTACAAGACCTTCACAACATCAAATTTTGAATTTTATCTATAGATACTATTATACTTATAAATGTTCATAAGATATGCACAAAACATTAATTTCTATTTAGAAAAATAAGAAAATCATTCAAAAAAAAAAGTACACATAGACTTTAAAGCCAACATAATTCCCTTGGAATAAACATGCTAAAGGGGAAAAACTTCAAGAAGAGTGATCATTTTGCTCCTCATTACACTATCCATAGTTTAATTACAAATGATATAATTTACCTTTAGAGAAAATTGGATCCTTTACAATGTAAAAAAGCAACTCATGCACCTATAATGTATTTTTGTACCTTGAAAACCCTTGTTCTAACATAGGTACAATATAAAAAAAGAACATATAATGAAGGACATCATGAGATCCAACCAATTAAAACATGTTCTAGAACATGCCTATACATATGCGCCTCCTTCCTTGGTGCCAAAAGGAAGATATAACATCAAAAAATTATCACGTTCCATGCTCTTTTTATATATTATGGTGAATCCATCTTTTCTATCAAAAAGCAATTTTGAAATCAAAAGAATTAAAGTGATTCATAATTATTACAATCAAAATAATTTCACAACTTGCACAAACTAGTGATTTCATCATTTTATTTTTATACTTATTTTGAATGCATATGTGCCTCCATGTTTCAATATGTCACAATAGTACTGGTGCTTTCAATCTCATAAAAAATGAAGATACTAGAAGAATCCCTAACTATTTAATAGAAGATGGAAAGAAAGATATATTAACTAAAAGATACAGTTCAAGTCATAAATGACATACATGGTAATGTATAATTGTTAATTACAAATAGACCTACAATCTCTAGGTACAAAGATATATTAACTAAAATATTTAATATATTATACACATGTAATTCTTTAATAATATTTGAGAGCATATTTGAATGAAACAAGAAAAATATCACATATATCACATCCAAATGAACATATATCTCTAAGGTGCACACTTTTAAATGTTCTTAATTGCTTAAATGAACTTAAATTAATAATTTGAAAATACTAGATTACATGACCACTTGATAATAGAAATTTGGTGTGAATAACTAAGCTCAAAATATTCATTCCCTAACAACTCGCTAATTCATTTACCACACTGATTGGATCAGCTCGCTCTTCAATAACTTGTAATATTCTTTGATGATCATCTCTATCAAGTCTCCACTTATGACATCCACGTGCATGTGGAAATTGATAAAGAGATAGGCCAATAACAATTACTAGGTGGCTATATTGTAACATGTTTTCATGATGGTAATCAATAAGATGAATCCCATTTTGAACAATTTTTACTTGTTTGAGATATGTTCCTTGCAGTACAACTAAACCTGTGGGAAATAAGATTTCATCATTTTTTTTTTGTTTTGTTAACTTCATCCTCTCCTTTGTGCAACATAATAAATAATAACAAGCACCTTCTATATTTACAACCTCTGCTATAAGCGTAAAAACATCTCTTGTACACATTATATGTACAACATACATTCAATTTTTAAAAAATAGAACCAATCTAAATAATTATAGAAAAAAATCAATATATAAACAAATTACAATTATTTTTTTTGTCTAAATTAACAAATATTATAATTTATAAATTGATGTTGAGAAAGTTACAAACTTTGCATGTTCAAATTTATTATATACACATGCACACATACATTTTTTAATCAATCCTAAAATGTGGTCATAATCAATTGAAATCAAAGGAATGTCTTCAAATCTTTCGTCTTCATATTCATTGTATGTGTTAGTAACAACTAGTGGCACCAAATTCTATTCACCGACATATCCACATTGTTGGTTGTTGCAACTATCATAGTGTCCCAAAATGCATTCATAAAAAAATGAGTAATCTGTAGTATATAATGTCCATATGTGTCTATCTGTACTCATCACACAATGCAAATATCTTGTTTTGTCTACCCTCTTGCATCCATGCATTATTATTCTATCCACTCCTACAAAAACTATATATAATTCAAAATAATTTAATATATATCTAAGTTCTTAAACTTAAATTTAAATAAAAACAAGTTCATTTTTTTTTTCAAACAATAAATCTAAACATACTTGATATCTCCCAAAACACTCTATTTGGACATCCATGGTTCCTCGTTGAAGATGTATCGACATCACTTGGAAAGTGTTTTTTACACCATTCAACAACATCATGTGCATAATTTATATGCTCTAGCTCATAATTCATTTGATGTTTTCTTAGAGCACGTTTGATGCAAGCTCATGCCCCGTCATGTTCACCCTTTCCATGCCCACTCTCAAATAAACTCCAAACATGTGGTATATTATCATGTCAATGATATCTATATAGTGCATAAAATGGCCTTGATGATTTGAATTGTGATGCACACCCATCTGACCATACAATTTTTTTTTCAATCTTCACACCTCTACTTGTCAAATCTTCAAATTTTTTTTTAGCTAATGTTGGACAAAAAGTGTGTCATGCTCTTTAGCATCACTAATATAAAAGTGATATTCTTTCTTGATGACTCATTTTTCATTTGTACTATCAACACCATCCAAATCCAATTATTCATGTCGATAACCAACATGCAACATAATAGTGACCTACTCTGAATAGGAATATTGTGTTTGAATTTCCTTTTGATGGGTAAAAGAATAATTTTATGCAAAGTCAACTACTAATAAAACTATTCCAACTGGGAAAGTATCTCTTAACAACTGATATTGTTTTTCTTGCCACTTAGCATAAAATGAATGATGTACATGTATGGTTGTATCAATTAATTTACAAATTTTTTCCATATACGTACCTCCTCTTCTACATAATCTAACCTTGTGGATTCTTTCCCAATTTTTGTTTCAAACTTTATGTACTTGTAACTCTTGCAATTTACCATCTTTGACATGTCAGTATCTTCATTTCTCAAAGGAATTTTAGCTAGATTTCCACATGTTTCACAAATTCCTTTTATGCATTTCATTGGAGGTCTATCTACATCATCATTAGATTTATCACATAAGATGGATGCTATGAATTTCAACTTACCCATTTAGGAGGTGCATTTTGAGAACCATCACTTCTTCTCTAATCTTTCAAAACACTTGATAGTAAAGATCAAATTCAATATGATAACGACAACAAGTTTTAAAAACCTTGTTTTCCCTCACATAATGTGGCCTTAACATTTAAAACATGTCCAATCTTTATATGAGGATTTGCATCACAAAACATCATATACATCTCATGTTGTGTTATGTATAACCAATGTTTTGTATGCAGTCAAAAATTGTCTCCAGGCCCGATCTTGTCTTTTAGAACATCTCTTTTATTTGATGAGGGATGAGTATGATCATGGCTAAAAATTAAGACCAAGTTCCTAAAACCATCTTAAATCTTGTCAAAATGAGGAGCGCTACACATAAATGCCCAATTGCCTTCTATAGTAGTATCATCTAAAACCTTTCTCCTTTTCACATATCTTGTGTTCCTATTTAAGCCAATTTCATTTGAAAGTGAAGAGACTTGACTCTTTCTTGTCATTTGTGGACTTATAATTCCCTATATACGATATATACATAGTCTTCATTTAAGCTACAAAGTCACCACATAAATGATGACCTGATAATTTAGACCATGAAAGTTGTTAAAAGTAGATAATGTTAATAATACATGTATGAATTAGAAAAATAATATTGGACCTAATTATTAAAAGAATGAACTATTATTTTTACATGTTGAAGAAGAGGAATTGTTAGATCTTTCCATGTTTTCAAGTAAATTTGGATAAAAATTACAGCTTAGAAAGCCTCCTATTGTTTCATCACAATGATATAGAATCTAATTTTTTTCACAATGATAGCCTGTAAATTATTATGTGTCACAAAATCATAACTCAACAAAATTTGATAATGTAATTTATGAGAACACTTCATGTGTGTAAGTATGGGTTACACATAAAGCTTATTCCTTGAGACAAACCCAAAAATAATATAGAGAAGAGAGGGGTAGCATAAAACCCACTCCTATAATAAGAACAAAGATCTAATTTATTGTAATGTTTTGCAATATAGTGTTCTAAGATAATATTCCATGGGACCTATGTATTTTGCTTCATCACTCCATCCCATGGCACTGCCACATTAGTTTTTAAAGTGCACTCTCTTAATGTACTCATCAACCCTACAAGACCTTCACAACATCAAATTTTGAATTTTATCTATAGATACTATTGTACTTATAAATTTTCATAAGATAAGCACAACACATTAAATTCTATTTATAACAATAAGAAAATCATGCAAAAGAAATTGTACACATAGACTTTAGGCCAACATAATTACCTTGGAATAAATGGGCTAAATGTAATGCCCCGTTGCGTAAAACCCAAAGGACAAGTAAAACCAACTGAAAACTAGCAATCTATAGCACAATTTTTTTTTTAAAGTAAACTAATAACGTAAGATGAACATTAACATACAATACATGTAATGCAATTATACATATTCAATATCTACTATGTCCTCTAGGGTACACCTGACTGTATTATTAAACATAAACCCATTCCTTAACGATAATTTCCACATTACAAGATTGCATTTCAAAATCATAATATAGAATATGATTACAATGATCATACATCCATTGCATTACATCAATGATAACATCCATATATGAAAACATGATATAGTCTAGAATATACATACATTACATTTATAATATGGAGATACATCGTTCAAAGATTAAATCAATACAATAAGACTTCCCAACATGAATGAGAGTAGTACAATGACATGGAATTATACAACTGAAATGAATGAATACACAACATCAAGACTGGTTCCAACTCTGGTACATCTCTGGAGTCACTGCAAATGGTACAATTTTGTAATCTCATTCTTTGGTTGGAGACCCAATGGGGTGCAAAGCATGTTCCACTTGACCATGTGGACCCTAAGGTCCACCCCCATGCTAGGAGATGACAAGAAGGACCCACAACATAAAACAGTCAAGTGAACAATGACTAACAAGACTCCACGACAAGAGCAACAACAACACAAGAAACATCCGCTTCTAGAGGTACAAACACAATAAGGGGGAAAACATCAACATCCAAGGTTGCTACAAGGAAGAGTGTCATCGCAAGGTCCTATCATGGGTTACCCTGATAGTCTAGATGCTGACGCCCATCCTTGAGTTACCTCGATAGTTTAGATGCTGAGCCCCATCTATGGTTACCCTGACTGCCTCTCACTAGGCGCCGACCCCATAGGGTGACACATGCAAAATCACTTATCTTTCGTGAGGACAAGATAGTGATCTTTCCATCCAGGCCTTCTCGACCCACCCTTAGTTTGCGAAAGCACTAACAACATGGGCTAGGCATCTTACTTATCTTATTTAGTTTGTACCTACCCAAACTCACTAGTTATTTTTATTAGGTTATCACTTGTTAAACAAAATCTTCCATGGGTTACCTAGACTTCCCTTTTGTGTGTCGGCCCCCATGAAGAGCCACTCTCCCTAGTAGCTTCAAACAAACCACATAACATTAAGGGGTGTACCAAAGCACATAAAGCACCAAAACCATAAAAAAAACAAGTACATTCGTGAGGTATGAACCATCTTGCCCAAAAGCCATATCAAACGACAAAACCATGATATAAGGTAACACCCACAAGAGCTCAAATACAATCAAATGATTCACAAAGATCTAACCATGAACATCCAACATAAATCAAGTTTCCCCACCTATGGAAGCCTAACATCGTCTACCAAAAAAAACTCACAACCGAGGTAAATCAAAACAACACGAGTTCCCAATTAAATTTCAACACGAATTCAATGAATAAAATCTCCCCAAATCAAAATAATTCAAAGGAAGACACATTGAAATGGAACCATTAGAAATCAACCTTAAATGCACATATACATTTAATGTAATAATCATAAAGGATAATAAACAACCAATTACATTTTATTCATTTGCTTATTACAAAGTCATATTATTTAAATATATTTAAATTTAAGATACTGCTGTAACATAAAATAATCATAAATGTTTCCATTGCATTTACTGGCTGTTTCACACAATGCATAGACCCATATTAAAACACAACATATTAACAACAATACACACACACACATATATTATATTCCTGAGTACAATATAAGGGTCGACACCTCTTATGCAGCGCTGGGCGCCACATCCAAGGCTTTCAAAAAACCGCACACCTCACACAAAGCATATATAAACCATCCTCCTTTATACAAATATAAGCATGTATCATTGGATTCAATACAATATCCATTAAATTCTATAGAAAGCAAATCAAAATCAAAAGAGAACATACCCATATGGTACTGCAATAGTAAGCGGCTGCCTTTCTAACAAAGCATGGAAAAAGTTCAATAAAAATCAAAAGATCTTATCATGCATTGGCCGCCATAACACATATATATTTATTAACTCTAAAATCAGAATCAAATATTCAAACTCTTAAAACAATATAGGCACAAAATGTACCAAGCATGTATTTTCCCATATAAAATGTGAATGCAATAGCAAAACAGTAAAACATAGGGATAGAAATTGAACCAAGACCCCTCTCATGGGTATCAATCTGCAATTTTCTTTGCTTTTAAAAAAAATACCAAACTACATTGAATATTTAGAAACCAAAATCGATCTCCACATAAAATGCCTACATCCAAACAAAACAATGATTTTAAAGAAAGTATTGAGCTTTTCAAGTCGATATGTAAGATAGGGAAAGACTGTGGAAGCCGCACCATGTGCAGGGAATATGGAATGACTGGAAATTGCAGTAGCATGGGACGTCAGAGGAATTTTTTCCATTCTTAAACTAAAATTGGAAAAATCCTTGAATGTGAACGAACAATGCAGGGATTAAGGTAAATCAAAACCCTTAAAAGAAGATACATCGATGGTTTATGGAACAAATTATGAACACAATTTGAAGTCACCATACAACCAACCATGTACACATTAAGCATCAATAGATAAAATGGTTGCTACCATGATAAATTAATATGCTAAGGGATGGACAACCAAAAGAGGCATAACCATTAAAAGAACGAAATAAAATTGATTGCAAAAGCTTCTGTCTAACTCATTCAAGAAACCAATACAACTCTCAACAATAATCAGATGATAGTAAAATTTCAAAGCCTCAAATGTTCCCACAACAAAATCAATGAACGCAGGATCAGGATATTGGAAAATGCAACAATGAAGGCATGGACAACAAAGATGGTATAAACAACGAACTAAGGTATGCCAATAAATGAGAAGCAAAAATTTACAACACTAACTTTGAAACACATACAAAGAAGATCGATGACCGACCTGAAGTCCTACACTTTGATGGTGGAGAAAATGTGCAAACACGAGCTCTTTCACAGCCTCCAGACTGTTCTTCGTTCTCCCAAACAACAACTTCTTCACAATTATAAAGGCTATCTTATTTTTACTTTGACAGAGAATAACTACTGAGAATCCAAATAAAAGGTAAGTCTTCGAAAACAAAAATAAATAAAGATAACAAGTTTCCAATTCCATTTTTGATTTTGAGTCGTGCATGTGCACACTCCCATCTTTTTCCATCTTTTTCAGCTTTTACAATTTAGTTCCGAAAACTTATCTCTTTTATTTAATTTAAAATTAAATTACTTTCCCATTAATGAAAATCCAATGACAATAATATTCATCTATATTTATTTCTTTATCATAAAACATTTAACCACATTATTTATTTTTAATAATTAATATCACCTTTTTATAAACATACTTCTTTTAATTATTATTTTAATTTAATGATTAATAATAAAAATACATAGTTCATTTAATTATCATTTCACTTCCCAATTAATTCAAGTTTCTTTTTAATCCATTTTAATTTAATTAATTACATTAATCAAGGCTATTCAATATTACTTAATTGCATAATCTCAAAATCAATTAAACAATATATTAATGAACACAACGTGACATCTCAATTCAACCAAACAAAATTACTCAAATGTCACGAGAGGCCAAATACGGAGGGGCACTACATCCTCTCCCCCTAAGCTTTGACTTACTCCTGGTAGTCGCAAGGTAAAATAAAACGTGTGCAATTATAAGCAAGATAATCACAAACAACCACGTGACATCACAATCTGATCACATGACAAAAGTCATCAAACAAGTCAATTGACAAGGATAACAAACTAGACTGACGAGTTACCAGATGAATACTTATCCTCATCGAGCATAATGGAAATTTTGGGGACCTCTTGTCAACTCCTTTTTCCACATCATTCCCATTGGGATTTTAAGGCACACTCAGACCTGATAGTGCAGGTGGAGTCGATGCTTGGTACCTGCAACTTGCATCAAACCAGATGTTGAGCAACATGTAGATACATATACCAATAACAAGCACACCGTGAGAGGTATTGTAGCATAGTAGGGTGCTTGCGAACGAGTGATTCTACACTATTCCCCTCACCAAGACCTCATATAGTAACCATATCATCAAGTACAATAATAAAATCATCAAGTAACACTAATTACATCATAATCAACGTCATATAGAAATCACTAATCAAATGCATCCCAAGCATAGTACTAAATCCATATGATAAACATAACCAATTTAATCCAAACACAACTTCAAACTCCATGAATCATCATAATGTAAACATCAATAACAAGTGTCATAATCATCCAAGTCAACTAAACTATCAACCAACCAATTCAAAATGGTAAAACAATCACCATAAAATCTCAAGGTACATGAAACATCATAAAAAAAGTATCAAAGCAGGGAAGGAAACACGAGAGGCACTACATTCAATCAGTTAAAACACATAATTATAGTTATTATGAAATGCAATCCTTTAAAAAATATTCATGCTTAGTTAGGGCATGTGTAAGTCATACAAGCTCACAACTTTGAGCACACAAGAACGACTTTATTTATTATACTAATGGATCACATAGATCCTTATTCATGATTTTCCCCTTTACTAAGAGACTATTCACTATTAGTTAGAGGACACTCCTCTAGGTCCTCATCCGAATCTATTACAAGTTCTTTGGAAGTGGAAGGATGTGCACATAGGCACTCCTTTTCCGCTTTCGTCAAAATAGGTAGATTGGATCTACATCCCAACGACCAATCACAAATTTCCGAGGGTTTCTTAGCTCTAATAGTGTGTTAAGATTCTTCAACCTTCTTGCCCTTTTCTATCTCGAGTCGAATAAGGGCATGTGCTAAGGTTTCATCATCAAAAACCTTAGTTTGGTCATCATGTGTTGGGTTCTCTTCGACCACAACCTTCTTTTTGGTAGTCTTAACTGCCTTCCCTTTCTTCTTTCCAAACTTTGACCTTCCCATGCCTGCATTCAAATCAGGTTCATTAAATTTAAAATCAAATCAGAGGGTCGACTAAACCTAATTTTGACCCCTAAGGTCTCCTAGGCCTAGAGTTGAACCCTAAGCTTCAAATAAACACAATATTTTAAGCACTTAAATCACACATTTTTTCATTGAATTTTCCCTATTTAACGATAGGACATTCCACTTAATTCGACATGTAACACAAATTCTTATAACATATTCAACAAAAGACCAAAATTTTACACCTTTACAGAATCAAGAAAACACAACTCATTACTCCAAGATCACAAAATTCCAAATTTAACACACACTCTTCACATTCACACACAAATTCACATCACTAAGAAATGCACCACAAGACAACACAAAGATCCATAATGCATCCCCGGTAGGAAGAATATCGATGCATTGCGCACTACACCGAGGGTCCTATTCTTTCCACCGGTTTTCTAGACCATTGGATTGACTCCACCTAAGGAAAAACTCGGGTTACTAAGTGAGGATGACACAAAGGAAAGACGTAACCTCAAAAGTACGAGCAACTAGGTCAATGTAACGGGCTCATCGTGCCCAGTGTATGAACCTATGCTCTAATACCAAGTTGTAATGCCCTGCCATGCAAACCCTAGAGGACAACTAAAACCAACTGAAAACTAACAATCTATAGCACAATTTTTTTAAAGCAAACTAATAACGTAAGATGAACATTAACATACAATACATGCAATGCAATTATACATATTCAATATCTACTACGTCCTCTGGGGTACACGTGACTACATTACTAAACATAAACCCATTCCTTAGCGATAATTTCCACAATACAAGATTACATTTCAAATTCATAATATAGAATAGGATTACAATGATCATACATCCATTACATTACATCAATGATAACATCCATATATGAACACATGATATAGTCTAGAATATACATACATTACATTTATAATATGGAGATACATCGTTCAAAGATTACATCAATACAATAGTACTTCCTAACATGAATGGGAGTAGTACAATGACATGGAATAATAGAGCTGAAATGAATGAATACACAACATCAAGACTGGTTCCAACTCTGGTACATCTTTGGAGTCACTGCAAATGGTACAATTTTGTAATCTCATTCTTCGGCTGGGGACCCAATGGGGTGCAAAGAACATTCCACACAACCATGTGGACCTTAAGGTCCACCCCCTGTGCTAGGAGATGACAAGAAGGACCCACAACATAAAATAGTCAAGTGAACAAAGGCTAACAAGACTCCACGACAAGAGCAACAACATAAGAAACATCCACTTCCAGAGGTACAAACACAACAATGGGGAAAACATCAACATCTAAGGTTTTTAAAGGAAAGAATGTCATCACAAGGTCCTGTCATGGGTCATCTTGATAGTCTAAATGCTGACCCCCATCCTTGAGTTACCCTAACAGTCTAGACGCCGACCCCCATCTATGGTTACCCTGACTGCCTCTCACTAGGCATTGACGCCATAGGGTGACACATGTGGAATCACTTACCTTTCATGAGGACAAGGTAGTGATCTTGCTGACCAGGCCTTCTTAGCCCACCCTTAGTTTACAAAAGCACTAATGGAATGGGTGAGGCATCTTACTTATCTTATTTAGTGTTTAACTACCCAAACCCACTAGTTATTTTTATTAGGCTATCACTTGTTAAACAAACTCTTCCATGGGTTACCCAGATTGCCCCTTTGTGTACCGACCCCCATGAAGAGCCACTCTCCCTAGTAGCTTCAAACAAACCACATAACATCAAGGGGTGTACCAAAGCACATAAAACACCAAAATCATAAAAAAACAAGTACATTCACAAGGCATGAACCATCTCGCCCAAAATCCATATCAAATAGAAAAACCATGATACAAGGTAACACCCACAAGAGCTCAAATACAATCAAATGATTCACAAAGATCTAACCATGAAAATCCAACATAAATCAAGTTTCCCCACCTTTGGAAGCCTAACATCGTCTACCCAAAAAAACTCACAACTGAGGTAAATCAAAACAACGCGGGTTCCCAATTAAATTTCAACACGAATTCAATGAATAAAAGCTCCCCAAATCAAAATAACTCAAAAGAAGACACATCAAAATGGAACCATCAGAAATCAACCTTAAAAGCACATATACATTTAATGTAATAATCATAAAGGATAATAAACAACCAATTACATTTTATTCATTTGCTCATTACAAAGTCATATTATTTAAATATATTTAAATTTATGATACTGCTGTAAGATAAAAGAATCATAAATGTTTCCTTTGCATTTACTGGTTGTTTCACATAGCGCATAGACCCATAATAAAACACATCATATAAACAACAACAAAGCGCACACACACATATATATTATATTCCTGAATACAATATAAGGGTTGAAACCTCTTATGCAGCGCTAGGCACCACATCCAAGGCTTTCAAATAGCCGCACACCTCACACAAAGCATATATAAACCATCCTCCTTTATACAAATATAAGCATGTATCATTAGATTTAGTATAGTATAATTTCAAAGCCTCGAACGTTCCCACAACAAAATCAATGAACGCAAGATCATGATATTGGAGAATGCAACAACGAAGGCATGGAAAAAAAATATGGTATAAACAACGAACTAAGGTATGCCAATACATGAGAAGCAAAAATTTACAACACTAACTTTGAAATACATACAAAGAAGATCGACGACCAACCTAAAGTCCTACACTTTGATGTTGGAGAAAATGTGCAAATATGAGCTCTTTCGTAGCCTCCAGACCGTTCTCCTTCTCCCATACAATAACTTCTTCACAATTCTAAATGTTGTCTTATTTTTACTTTGATAGAGAATAACTATCGAGAATAATTACAGAGCAAAGCAAATTACTTGTTCCCCAAAAACCAAAATAACTTTCTGGTTAAAATTTTCTCTGCCCACTCCCCAACATGAAAATCCAAATAAAAGGTAAGTCTTCAAAAACAAAAATCAATAAAGATAAAAAGTTTCTAATTCCATTTTCGGTTTCGAGTCGTGCATGTGCATGCTCCCATCTTTTTCGATCTTTTTCAGCTTTTACAATTCAGTTCCAAAAACTTGTCTCTTTTATTTAATTTAAAATTAAATTACTTTCCCATTAATTAAAATCCAATGGCAATAATATTCATCTATATTTATTTTTTTATCATAAAACATTTAACCACATTATTTATTTTTAATAATTAATATCACCTTTTTATAAACATACTTCTTTTAATTATTATTTTAATTTAATGATTAATAATCAAAATACATAGTTCATTTAATTATCATTTCACTTCCCAATTAATTCAAGTTGCCTTTTAATCCTTCTTAATTTAATTAATTAGATTAATCAAGGATAGTCAATATTACTTAATTGCATAATCTCAAAATTAATTAAACAATATATTAATGAGCACAACATGACATCTCAATTCAACCAAACAAACTTACTCAAATGTCACGAGAGGCCAAATACGGAGGGGCACTACATCCTCTCCCCCTAAGCTTCGACTTACTCCTGGTAGTCGCAAGGTAAAATAAAACGTGCACAATTATAAGCAAGATAATCACAAACAACCACGTGACATCACAATCTGATCACATGACAAAAGTCATCAAACAAGTCAACTGACAAGGATAACAAACTAGACTGACGAGTTACCAGATGAATACTTATCCTCATCGAGCATAATGGAAATTTTGGGGACCTCTTGTCAACTCCTTTTTCCACATCATTCCCATTGGGATTTTAAGGCACACTCAGACCTGATAGTGCAGGTGGAGTCGATGCCTGGTACTTGCAACTTGCATCAAACCAAATGTTGAGCAACATGTAGATACATATACCAATAACAAGCACACTGTGAGAGGTATTGTAGCATAGTAGGGTGCTTGCGAACGAGTGATTCTACACTGTTCCCCTCACCAAGACCTCATATAGTAACCATATCATCAAGTACAATAATAAAATCAAGTAACACTAATTACATCATAATCAACGTCATATAGAAATCACTAATCAAATGCATCCCAAGCATAGTACTAAATCCATATGATAAACATAACCAATTTAATCCAAACACAACTTCAAACTTCATGAATCATCATAATGTAAACATCAATAACGAGTGTCATAATCATCCAAGTCAACTAAACTATCAACCAACCAATTCAAAATGGTAAAACAATCACCACAAAATCTCAAGGTACATGAAACATCATAAAAAAAGTATCAAAGCAGGGAAGGAAACACGAGAGGCACTACATTCAATCAGTTAAAACACATAATTATAGTTATTATGAAATGAAATCCTTTAAAAAATATTCATGCTTAGTTAGGGCATGTGTAAGTCATACAAGCTCACAACTTTGAGCACACAAGAACGACTTTATTTATTATACAAATGGATCACATAGATCCTTATTCATGATTTTCCCCTTTACTAAGAGACTATTCACTATTAGTTAGAGGACACTCCTCTAGGTCCTCATCTGAATCTATTACAAGTTCTTTGGAAGTGGAAGGATGTGCACGTAGGCACTCCTTTTCTGCTTTCGTCAAAATAGGTAGATTGGATCTACATGCCAATGACCAATCACTAATTTTTGAGGGTTTCTTAGCTCTAACAGTGTGTTTAGATTCTTCAACCTTCTTGCCCTTTTCTATCTTGAGTCGAATAAGGGCATGTGCTAAGGTTTCATCATCAGAAACCTTAGTTTGGTCATCATGTGTTGGGTTCTCTTCGACCACAACCTTCTTTTTGGTAGTCTTAACTGCCTTCCCTTTCTTCTTTCCAAACTTTGACCTTCCCATGCCTGCATTCAAATCAGGTTCATTAAATTTAAAATCAAATCAGAGGGTTGAATAAACCTAATTTTGACCCCTGAGGTCTCCTAGGCCTAGAGTTGAACCCTAAGCTTCAAATAAACACAATATTTTAAGCACTTAAATCACACATTTTTTTCATTGAATTTTCCCTATTTAACGATAGGACATTCCACTTAATTCGACATGTAACACAAATTCTCATAACATATTCAACAAAAGACCAAAATTTTACACCTTTACAGAATCAAGAAAACACAACTCATTACTCCAAGATCACAAAATTCCAAATTTAACACACACTCTTCACATTCACACACAAATTCACATCACTAAGAAATGCACCACAAGACAACACAAAGATCCATAATGCATCCCCGATAGGAAGAATATCGATGCATTGCGCACTACACCGAGGGTCCTATTCTTTCCACCGGTTTTCTAGATCATTGGATTGACTCCACCTAAGGAAAAACTCGGGTTACTAAGTGAGGATGACACAAAGGAAAGACGTAACCTCAAAAGTACGAGCAAATAGGTCAATGTAATGGGCTCATCGTGCCCAGTGTATGAACCTATGCTCTAATACCAAGTTGTAATGCCCTGCCACGCAAACCCTAGAGGACAACTAAAACCAACTGAAAACTAACAATCTATAGCACAATTTTTTTAAAGCAAATTAATAACGTAAGATGGACATTAACATACAATACATGCAATGCAATTATACATATTCAATATCTACTACGTCCTCTGGGGTACACGTGACTACATTACTAAACATAAACCCATTCCTTAGCGATAATTTCCACAATACAAGATTACATTTCAAATTCATAATATAGAATAGGATTACAATGATCATACATCCATTACATTACATCAATGATAACATCCATATATGAACACATGATATAGTCTAGAATATACATACATTACATTTATAATATGGAGATACATCGTTCAAAGATTACATCAATACAATAGTACTTCCTAACATGAATGGGAGTAGTACAATGACATGGAATAATAGAGCTGAAATGAATGAATACACAACATCAAGACTGGTTCCAACTCTGGTACATCTTTGGAGTCACTGCAAATGGTACAATTTTGTAATCTCGTTCTTCAACTGGGGACCCAATGGGGTGCAAAGAACATTCCACACAACCATGTGGACCTTAAGGTCCACCCCCTGTGCTAGGAGATGACAAGAAGGACCCACAACATAAAATAGTCAAGTGAACAAAGGCTAACAAGACTCCATGACAAGAGCAACAACACAAGAAACATCCACTTCTAGAGGTACAAACACAACAAGGGGGAAAACATCAACATCTAAGGTTTTTAAAGGAAAGAATGTCATCACAAGGTCCTGTCATGGGTCAACCTGATAGTCTAAATGCTGACCCCCATCCTTGAGTTACCCTGACAGTCTAGACGTCGACCCCCATCTATGGTTACCCTGACTGCCTCTCACTAGGCACCGACGCCATAGGGTGACACATGTGGAATCACTTACCTTTCATGAGGACAAGGTAGTGATCTTGCTGACCAGGCCTTCTTAGCCCACCCTTAGTTTACAAAAGCACTAATGGAATGGGTGAGGCATCTTACTTATCTTATTTAGTGTGTAACTACCCAAACCCACTAGTTATTTTTATTAGGCTATCACTTGTTAAACAAACTCTTCCATGGGTTACCCAGATTGCCCCTTTGTGTACCGACCCCCATGAAGAGCCACTCTCCCTAGTAGCTTCAAACAAACCACATAACATCAAGGGGTGTACCAAAGCACATAAAACACCAAAATCATAAAAAAACAAGTACATTCACAAGGCATGAACCATCTCGCCCAAAATCCATATCAAACAGAAAAACCATGATACAAGGTAACACCCACAAGAGCTCAAATACAATCAAATGATTCACAAAGATCTAACCATGAAAATCCAACATAAATCAAGTTTCCCCACCTTTGGAAGCCTAACATCGTCTACCCAAAAAAACTCACAACCGAGGTAAATCAAAACAACGCGGTTCCCAATTAAATTTCAACACGAATTCAATGAATAAAAGCTCCCCAAATCAAAATAACTCAAAGGAAGACACATCAAAATGGAACCATCAGAAATCAACCTTAAAAGCACATATACATTTAATGTAATAATCATAAAGGATAATAAAGAACCAATTACATTTTATTCATTTGCTCATTACAGAGTCATATTATTTAAATATATTTAAATTTAAGATACTCCTGTAACATAAAAGAATCATAAATGTTTCCATTGCATTTACTTCTTGTTTCACACAACGCATAGACCCATATTAAAACACAACATATAAATAACAACAAAGCATACACACACATATATATTATATTCCTGAATACAATATAAGGGTTGACACCTCTTATGCAGCGCTAGGCACCACATCCAAGGCTTTCAAATAGCCGCATACCTCACACAAAGCATATATAAACCATCCTCCTTTATACAAATATAAGCATGTATCATTGGATTTAGTATAGTAAAATTTCAAAGCCTCGAACATTCCCACAACAAAATCAATGAACGCAAGATCATGATATTGGAGAATGCAACAACGAAGGCATGGAAAAAAAATATGGTATAAACAACGAACTAAGGTATGCCAATACATGCAAAAATTTACAACACTAACTTTGAAATACATACAAAGAAGATCGACGACCAACCTAAAGTCCTACACTTTGATGTTGGAGAAAATGTGCAAACATGAGCTCTTTCGTAGCCTCCAGTCCGTTCTCCTTCTCCCATACAATAACTTCTTCACAATTCTAGCTGTTGTCTTATTTTTACTTTGATAGAGAATAACTACCGAGAATAATTACAGAGCAAAGCAAATTACTTGTTCCCCAAAAACCAAAATAACTTTTTGGTTAAAATTTTCTCTGCCCACTCCCCAACATGAAAATCCAAATAAAAGGTAAGTCTTCGAAAACAAAAATCAATAAATATAACAAGTTTCTAATTCCATTTTTGGTTTCGAGTCGTGCATGTGCACGCTCCCATCTTTTTCCATCTTTTTTAGCTTTTACAATTCAGTTCCAAAAACTTGTCTCTTTTATTTAATTTAAAATTAAATTACTTTCCCATTAATTAAAATACAATGGCAATAATATTCATCTATATTTATTTCTTTATCATAAAACATTTAACCACATTATTTATTTTTAATAATTAATATCACCTTTTTATAAACATACTTCTTTTAATTATTATTTTAATTTAATGATTAATAATCAAAATACATAGTTCATTTAATTATCATTTCACTTCCCAATTAATTCAAGTTTCCTTTTAATCCATTTTAATTTAATTAATTAGATTAATCAAGGCTAGTCAATATTACTTAATCGCATAATCTCAAAATCAATTAAACAATATATTAATGAGCACAACTTGACATCTCAATTCAACCAAACAAACTTACTCAAATGTCACGAGAGGGCAAATACGGAAGGGCACTACACTAAAGGGGAAAAACTTCAACAAGAGTGAGCATTTTTCTCCTCATTCCACTATCCATAGTTTAATTACAAATGTTATAATACCTCTAGGGAAAATTGGAACCTTTACAATGTATGAAAGCAAATAATGCACCTATAAAGTATCTTTGTACCTTGAAAACCCTTGTTCTAACACATGTACAATATGAAAAAAGAACATATAATTAAGGGTATCATGAGATCCAACCGATTAAAACATGTTCTAGAACCTGCTTATACTTATGCACCTCCTTCCTTGGTGCCAAAAGGAAGATCTAACATCAAAAAACTATCACATTCCATGCTCTTTTTATATATTATGGTGAATCCATCTCTTCTTCCAAAAAGCAATTTTGAAATCAAAATAATTAAAGTGATTCATAATTATTACAATCGAAATAATTTCACAACTTGCACCAAACTAGTGATTTCATCATTTTGTTTTTATAATTATTTTGAATGCATATGTGCCTTCATGTTTTAATATGCCACAATAGTACCAGTGCTTTTAATCTCATAAAAATTGAAGATACTAGAAGAATCCCAAACTATTTAATAGAAGATGGAAATAAATATATATTAACTAAAAGATACAATTCAAGTCATAAATGACATACATGACAATGTGTAAATTTTAATTACAAATAGACCTACAATCTCTAGGTAGAAAGATATATTATCTAAAATACTTAATATATTATACAGATGTAGTTCTTTAATAACATTTGAGAGCATATTTGAATGAAACAAGAAAAATATCACATATATCGCATCCAAATGAACATATATCTCTAAGGGGCACATTTTTAAATGTTCTTAATTGCTTAAATGAACTTAAATTAACAAGTTGAAAATACTTGATTACATGACCACTTGATAATAGAAAGTTGGTGTGAATAACTAAGCTCAAAATATTCATTCCTTAACAACTTGCTAATTCATTTACCACATCGAATGGATCAACTCGGTCTTCAATAACTTGTAATATTCTTTGATGATCATCTCTATCAAGTCTCCAATTATGACGTCCATGTGCATGTGGAACTTGATGAAGAGATATGCCAATAGCAATTACTAGGTGGCTATATTGTAACACAATGTTTTTCATGATGGTAATCAATAAAATGAATCCCATTTTGAACAATTTTTACTTGTTTGAGATATGTTCCTTGTAGTACAACTGAACTTGTGGGAAATAAGATTTCATTATTTGTTTTTGGTTTCATTAACTTCATCCTTTCCTTTGTGCAACATAATAAATAATAACAGGGACCTTCTATATTTACAACCTCTGCTATGAGCGCAAAAACATCTCTTGTACATATTATATGTACAACATACATTCAATTTTAAAAAATAGAACCAATCTAAATAATTATAGAAAAAACTCAATATATAAATAAATTACAATTATTATTATTTTTTAAATTAACAGATATTATAATTTATAAATTGATCTTGAAAAAGTTAAAAACTTTGCAAGTTAAAATTTATTATATACACATGCACACGTACCTTTTTTAATCAATCCTGAAATGTGGTCATAATCAATTGAAATCAAAGGAATGTATCCAAATCTTTCATCTTCATATTCATTGTATGTGTTAGTAACAACTAGTGGCACCAAATTCTATTCACCGACATATCCATATTGTTGGTTGTTGCAACTATCATAGTGTCCCAAAATGCATTCATAAAAAAATAAGAGTAATCTCTTGTATACAATGTCCATGCGTGTCTATTTGTACTCATCACACAATGCAAAGATCTTGTTTTGTCTACCCTCTTGCATCCATGCATTATTATTCTATCCACTCCTACAAAAAAAACATATAATTAAAAATAATTTAATATATATTTGAGTTCTTAAACTTAAATTTAAATAAAAACAAGTTCAAAACTTTTTTCAAACAATAAATTTAAATGTACATGATATCTCCCAAAACACTCTATTTGGACATCCATGGTTCCTCATTGAAGATGTGCTGACATCACTTGCAAATTGTTTCTTACACCATTCAACAACATCATGTGGATAATTTATATGCTCTACCTCATAATTCATTTGATGTTTTCTTAGAGCACGTTTGATGCAAGCTCATGCACCATCATGTTCACCCTTTCCATGCCCAATCTCAAATAAACTCCAAACATGTGGTATATTATCATGTCAATGATATCTACATAGTGCATAAAATGGCATTGATGATTTGAATTGTGATGCACACCCATCAGACCATACAATTTTTTTTTCAATCTTCACACCTCTACTTGCCAAATCTTCAAAAAACTTCTTAAAATAATGTTGGACAAAAAGTGTGTCATGCTCTTTATCATCACTAATATAAAAGTGATATTCTTTCTTGATGACTCATTTTTCATATGTACTATCAACACCATCCAAATCCAATTATTCATGTCGATAATAAACATGCAGCATAATAGTGACCTGATCTAAATAGTAATATTGTGTTTGAATCTCCTTTTGTTGGGTAAAAGAGTAATTTTCTCAAATTCAATTACTGATAAAACTATTCCAACTGGGAAAGTATCTCTTAACAACTAATATTGTTTTGCTTGCCACTTAGCATAAAATGAATGATGTATGCATGGTTGTATCAATTAATTTACAAAAATTTTCCATATAGGTACCTCCTCTTCTACATAATCTAACCTTGTGGATTCTTTCCCAAATTTGTTTCAAACTTTATGTACTTGTAACTCTTGTAATTTACCATCTTTGAAATACCAGTATCTTCATTTCTCAAAGGAATTTTAGCTAGATTTCTACATGTTTCACAAATTCCTTTTATGCATTTCATTGGAGGTCCATCTATATCATCATCAAATTTATCACATAAGATGGATGCTATGAATTGGCTTACCCATTTAGGAAGTGCATTTGAGAACCATAACTTCTCTGATCTTTCAAAACACTTGATAGTAAAGATCAAATTCAATATGATAGCGACAAAAAAAAGTTTTAAAAACCTTATTTTCCCTCACATAATGTGGCCTTAACATTTGAAACATTGTTTGTCCAATATTTATATGAGGATTTTCATCACAAAACATCATCTACATCTCATGTTGAGTTATGTCTAGCCAATTTTTTGTATGCAGTCAAAAATTGTCTCCAGGCCCGATCCGTCTTTTAGAACATCTCTTTTATTTGATGAGGGATGAGTATGATCATGCCTAAAACTTAAGACCAAGTTCCTAACACCATCTTAAATCTTGTTAGAACGAGGAGCCCTACACATAAATGCACAATTACCTTCTACAGTAGTATCATCCAATACCTTTCTCCTTTTCACATATCTTGTTAGTGTCCTATTTAAGCCAATTTCACTTGAAAGTGAAGAGACTTGACTCTTTCTTGTCATTTGTGGAATTATAATTCCCTATATATGATATATAAATAGTATTCATTTAAGCTACAAAGTTACCACATAAATGATAACCTGAAAATTTAGACCATGAAAGATGTAAAAAATAGATAATGTTAATAATACATGTATGAATTAGAACAATAATATTGAACCTAATTGTTAAAAGAAAGAAATATTATTGGTACATGTTGAATAAGAAGAATTGTTGGATCTTTCCATGTTTTCAAGTAAATTTGGATAGCAATTACAAATTAGAAAGCCTCCTATTTTTTCATCATAATGATATAGAATCTAATTTTTTTCACAATGATAACCTGTAACTTATTATGTGTCAAAAAATGACAACTCAAAAAAAGTTGATAATGTAAGTTATGAGAACACTCATTTGTGTAAGTATGGGTTACACATAAAGCATATTCCTTGAGAAAAACCAAAAAATAATATAGAGAAGAGAGAGGTAGCATAAAACCCACATTAATTTCTATTTAGAACAATAAGAAAATCACGGAAAAAAAAGTGTACACATAAAATTTAAGCCAACATATAATTACCTTGGAATAAACGACCTAAAGGGGAAAAAATCCAACAAGAGTTTTCATTTTTCTCCTCATTGCACTATCCATAGTTTAATTACAAAGGATATAATTTACCTCTAGGGAAAATTGGATCCTTTACAATGTACAAAAGCAACTCATGTACCTATAAAATATCTTTGTAGCTTGAAAATCCTTGTTCTAACACGTACAATATAGAAAAAGAACATCTAATGAAGGGTATCATGAGACCCAACCAATTAAAAAATGTTCTAGAACATGCCTAAACATATGCAACTCCTTCCTTGGTGCCAAAAGGAAGATCTAACATCAAAAAATTATCACATTCCATGCTATTTTTATATATTATGGTGAATTCATCTCTTCTACCGAAAAGCAATTTTGAAATCAAAAGAATTAAAGCGATTCATAATTATTACAATCGAAATAATCTCACAACTTGCATAAACTAGTGATTTCATCATTTTATTTTTATACTTATTTTGAATGCATATGTGCCTCCATGTTTTAATTTGTCACAATAGTACTGGTGCTTTCAATCTCATAAAAAATGAAGATACTAGAAGAATCCCTAACTATTTAATAGAAGATGGAAAGAAAGATATATTAGCTAAAAGATACAATTCGTCATAAATGACATACATGACAATTGGTAAATGTTAATTACAAATAGACCTACAATCTCTAGGTAGAAAGATATATTAACTAAAATATTTAATATATTATACACATGTAGTTCTTTAATAATATTTGAGAGCATATTTGAATGAAACAAGAAAAATATCACATATATCACATCCAAATGAACATATATCTTTAAGGTGCACACTTTTAAATATTCTTAATTACTTAAATGAACTTAAATTAACAATTTGAAAATACTTGATTACATGACCACTCGACAATAGAAAATTGGTGTGAATAACTAAGCTCAAAATATTCATTCCCTAACAACTCGCTAATTCATTTACCACACCGATTGGATCAACTCGCTTTTCAATAACTTGTAATATTCTTTGATGATCATATCTATCAAGTCTCCACTTATGATGTCCACGTGCACGTGGAACTTGATGAAGAGATAGGCCAATAGCAATTACCAGGTGGCTATATTGTAACACCATGTTTTCATGATGGTAACCAATAAAATGAATCCCATTTTGAACAATTTTTACTTGTTTGAGATATGTTCCTTACAATACAACTGAACCTATGGGAAATAAAATTTCATCATTTGTTTTTGGTTTCGTTAACTTCATCCTCTCCTCTGTGCAACATAATAAATAATAATGGGAACCTTCTATATTTACAACCTCTGCTATGAGCGCAAAAACATCTCCTGTACACATTATATGTACAACATACATTCAATTTAAAAAGTAGAACCAATCTAAATAATTAAAGAAAAAATCAATATATAAATAAATTACAATTAATTTTTTTGTCAAAATTAAGAAATATTATAATTTATGAATTGATCTTGAGAAAGTTACAAACTTTGCATGTTTAAATTTATTATATACACATGCACACATACCTCTTTTAATCAATCCTGAAATGTGGTCATAATCAATTCAAAATAAAGGAATGTCTTGAAATCTTTCGTCTTCATATTCATTGTATGTGTTAGTAATAGCTAGTGGCACCAAATTCCATTCACCGACATATCCACATTGTTGGTTGTTGGAACTATCATAGTGTCCCAAAATGCATTCATAAAAAAATAAGAGTAATATCTAATATACAATGTCCATGTGTGTCTATCTGTACTCATCACACAATGCAAAGATCTTGTTTTGTCTACCCTCTTGCATCCATGCATTATTATTCTATCTAATCCTACTAAAAATTATATATAATTCAAAATAATTTAATATATATTTGAGTTCTTAAACTTAAATTTAAATAAAAACAAGTTCAAAACTTTTTTCAAACAATAAATTAAACATACTTGATATCTCCCAAAACACTCTATTTGGACATCCATGGTTCCTCATTGAAGATGTGCCAACATCACTTGGAAAGTGTTTTTTACACCATTCAACAAGATCATGTGCATAATTTATATGCTTTACCTCATAATTAATTTGATGTTTTCTTAGAGCACATTTGATGCAAGCTCATGTGCCACCATGTTCACCCTTTCCATGCCCACTCTCAAATAAAATCCAAACATATGGTATATTATCGTGTAAATGATATCTACATAGTGCATAAAATGGCCTTGATTATTTGAATTGTGATGCACACCCATCGAACCATACAAAATTTTGTTCAATCTTCACACCTCTACTTGCCAAATCTTCAAAAAACTTCTTAAAATAATGTTGGACAAAAAGTGTGTCATGTTCTTTATCATCACTAATATAAAAGTGATATTCTTTCTTGATGAACCATTTTTCATATGTAATATCAACACCATCCAAATCCAATTGTGCATGTCGATAACAAACATGCAACATAATAGTGACCTGCTCTGAATAGTAATATTGTGTTTGAATCTCCTTTTGATGGGTAAAAGAGTAATTTTCTGCAAAGTCAACTACTGATAAAACTGTTCCAACTTGGAAAGTATCTCTTAACAACTGATATTACTTTTCTTGCCACTTAAAATAAAATGAATGATGTATGTATGGTTGTATCAATTAATTTATGAAAATTTTCCATATAGGTACCTCCTCTTCTACATAATCTAACCTTGTGGATTCTTTCCCAATTTTTGTTTCAAACTTTATGTACTTGTAACTCTTGCAATTTACCATCTTTGACATGTCAGTGTCTTCATTTCTCAAAGGAATTTTAGCTAGATTTCTACATGTTTCACAAATTCCTTTTATGCATTTCATTGGAGGTCCATCTACATCATTATCAAATTTATCACATATAGGATGGATGCTATGAATTGACTTACCCATTTAGGAGGTGCATTTTGAGAACCATCACTTCTTCTCTAATCTTTCAAAACACTTGATAGTAAAGATCAAATTCAATGTGATAACAAAAAAAAGTTTTAAAAACCTTGTTTTCCCTCACATAATGCGGCCTTAACATTTGAAACATTGTTTGTCCAATCTTTATATGAGGATTTGCATCACAAAAACATCATATACATCTCATGTTGTGTTATGTCTAACCAATATTTTGTATGAAGTCAAAAATTGTCTCCAAGCCTAATCCTATCTTTAAAACATTTATTTTATTTGATGAGGGATGAGTATGATCATGCCTAAAACTTAAGACCAAGTTTCTAACACCATTTTCAATCTTGTTAGAACGAGGATCCTTACACATCAATGCCCAATTGCCTTCTATAGTAGTATCATCCAAAACCTTTCTCCTTTTCACATATTTTGTTAGTCTCCTATTTAAGCCAATTTCACTTGAAAGTGAAGAGACTTGACTCATTCTTGTCATTTGTGGACTTATAATAGATGCCAACATCACTCTCCTTGAAATGCTCTTATCCATTGATTGTGATTGCTTCCCAATGGAACTCAAACCTTGTTTAATATTTTCAATAATATTTAAATCTTCTAGGCCTCATCTTTTTCATATTTTTTGTGAAATCTACACCCATCAATTATAGTGGCTCTTTTAGGTCATCACAAAGAACTAATGTTGATAACAATTGGGCTTGACCGTGTGTATCATGAGTTTTGAAATAAGTCTTAGTTATTTCCTTTGAAGTTATTGTGAATGCCCTCTTAGTTGTAGCAATAGGTTGTTCATCATAAAACTTCAATTTCTTAATATCTAATTCAAGTAAATGATCTATATTTTTGTAATATTTTTTTCTCTTCATCTCTTTAATTAGATTCATAGTATGAATATCGGTAGAAGGAAGCGATCTTGACCACTGTCCAACATCAAATTGTGTATGGGCCTCCTATCTAACATCAAATTTTTGTGCTACTTGGGCCTCCCCCACAACATCAACCATATCTGCTTCAACACCCTCTTCTCCAACAACTAAATTTGGCTCAGGGACCTCTACTCCAGTTTCCATTTTTTGAGTAGTTGTAAACATATCATGTATAAAAGAGAAGATTTTAGAACATATAAAAAATAGATTATTAAACTATGGATGTGCACATCCTAACTGATTTTCCTCTTTTAAATTACATTGTTTTTGAAACACATTTAGGTTCTTAAAGTGGCCCTTCTACAAAAGGAATTAATTTGAAATATTCAATAAAAATGAATTAACACACAAGAACACTCAATATGCACAATAAGTATCATTTAAAAACTCATAGTTGAAACAAAATAGGTTAGAAAATAATATCCTTGTTTTCATAAACATAAAAAATAAGGGCATGCATAACATCACATAATATATTACTTAATAGATCAACATAGTGAAATTATGAATCAAAATTAACAACCATATCATCTAAACACTACATGATCTCAATTGAATCATATTCAATATGCTCATCATAATTTTAATAACAAATTGTAATGACCAATAATTGATATTGTTAATGATTATACATTAAACATAAAATTTGGGGTTAACATCATGAATTAATATAATCAATCCATATCATTAACTCACACATGTCACACATGTACATATCTAACAAATATCTTGTAATTATTGTCCTAAAACATGCTAAAACATAAGAATTATAGCAATAAGTCGAGACAAAATTGAATAGAAAAATTGGGCCTTACACCATTAAGAAACTTAGTGTTAAGAGATGAAAAAAATAAGAAACTTCTTATTTAAAGTTTTAAGAGATGAACAAAATTAAGAAACTAGGTTTAGTGTTTTCTTTATTTAAATATGTTTATCAAAATTATAGATTAAATTATCTGATTTAGATTACAAATAGGAATTCAAATAGAACCTAACCTAAAATAACTAACTTGAAAGAGTTTCCTAACTAAAGACACAATTTAGAAATAAAATTAGGAAATGAGAAGGAAAAATAGGAAAAACATTTAACTTATGCACCTAGAAATTGGAAAGTGATGAATGAAATTAAGAAACTACCTAGTGATTCTTTATTAAATTTAGCTTTAAGAGATGAATAAAATTAGGAAACAAGTCTTATTTATTTAGATTATTTATACAAAAACTAGAGAGAAAGGAGAGAAAGAAGACAAGAAAAAAGGAAGCCCAAGTTATGAATACATGGATATCTATCAGGAGATCAAACCAAATTTTTTTTAGATCCTAGGGAAATTATATGCATCTTTCACCAAATTCCTATTTAGCTTTGTTTCAAGTGTGTTGTGTCATCTAAAACTGCCACTAGGGAGGTCAACATTCCTAATTTTGGGCAATAAGGTCTTCAGTCGAAGGTACCTTAGCTAAGCAGATTTGGCTCAGTTTCAAACCTCAGGTTAGACCTTCACCCTCAAAAAGAGCTTTCCAACAAGTATATTTTTTATATTTTTTCATTTTATTTTGTATTTAATTTTTAATTTTGACTGAACATAGGTTTTTCTTTTAACATCAAGCTCTTTGTTCTATAGAGGTGGACAAATAGTAAATCATTGTAAAAAAATTCAAAAGATAGCCTTGCCCTAGGTATTGATGTCCTTGTTTCACCGGAAAAAGGTTTTCGATATTTACACAAGAAGTTATGTTGGATGACACACACATATGTCCAAATTATAGTTACAGTGACTTTATAAATTAATTAAAAAATGTAAAAAAAAATTATGAAAAAATATCCTTTCCCTAGATATTGATGTTGAGAATCTATATTTCAAAAAAGAATTTTATCCTTTATAGAAAAAAATTTATGTTGGATGACACAAACGTTACTTTATGAAAATTTTGTTTTCTATTTAAAACTAGTTATTACAGGAGATGTTGAAAGATTCATGATTTATTTAAAAAAAAAAACTAAAAAATATATATTTAAAATCTACACATAAGTTTCCACAAATCACTAGTTCACATCATCTTCAAATTCTTAATGGTTTATTTGCTATAGGTCTTAGAAGATGAAGATTCAGTTAAAAATACTGATATAAATGTCCATCTTGGCCAAAAAGTGAGACATAATATTGTGATTTCACCCTGGGAAGATGGGGATAATTTCTAATATCATATATTTCTGCACTTAGATAATTCATGCAAAAAAAAATTCTATTACAATGTTTATCCATATTCATCCTATCAAGAAGTATACTTATTCTTTTTAATTAAACCTCTTTTTTCTCAACAAATACTATTTGTTTATGTGCCTCCTTTCTTAGCTAATCTAGAAATTCATCTAGTTTTTAGTTATCATCATATGATACGCTGAAAGAAGGGTAAAACTGGCAAGTAAGATATGCATTCCAATATCTATCCTTGTCCCTTTTTCCAACAATCATATATTTATTTCACCATAAACAATCCTATGTTGGCATATGTCTTCTAGTGTTGTCATTGATGGCAACCTATGTCATTGATCCAGTCCACAGTTCAGTACTTGTTCATACTAGAAGACAAAATGAAGAACATGGTATCCGACTAAAGTAGAGTTTTCCAATCCATATGCATTACCAGATTATCATTTTGAGTTGTGGATCTCAGGAAAGGTCATTGAGCATCTGGAATATCTTATTCTTGAAGTTTTGTTCCATCGCATCAATTGGTGTGCAAGTTAGGAGATCCGGTAGATTAATTTTCTGTTGAACAGTTCAAGAAGGCCGACTAAGTGAATGTAGCGCATTGCAGATATTCGAGGAGTAATTATTTAAGGTATTTTGTGTTTGAGGATTTTGTTTTGGGCCCTCACTATGTTGTGACAGACTTTGATGGGTGCACATTGAATATTAATTGTGGATTGAGCCAACCATTGGTAAATATTTTATATTTTGTTGAAGCCAACATATGAATGTTTAAATCTTTAGTTGCAGATATATAAGCGATCATTTTGGTGTGAAAATGTATGAGTGTGAGAGATGGTGTATGTGCAAAGTATATTGTAGGAGTGAAGTATGAATTATGCACAGTTTCATTTGTGCATAAAAGGTTTTGAGATGTGAATAATAGCAGACATAGTAGAAGAGTAGAATCAGACAAAAGGTCAAAAGTGTGACTGATGAGCTTAACTAGAACTATACTCAGGCATTAGCAGATGCTACTACATAGTTCATCCACTCTAGTATCTTTGTAAATCTTCTGTAAGACAGTGAGTATTCATTTTTTATTTGAGCAGTGAGCTTTAGGAAGTGTGCCTAAATCAATGTGCATTCCCATTTTATTAATACTTTTAACATAGTATAAATTTGTGGGTTAACCTCCATCATGGTTTTTCCCCTAACAGGGTTTCCACGTAAAAATCCTTGTGTTATGGTGTTATGGTTGATTACTTTATGTGCTTGCATCTTTCTTTTGGTTAAATGCTGTGAATGGTTTAAAGATCAGGTTAATAAAGTTAAATTTTGCAGAACACTGATTCACCCCCCTCTCAGTGTTCCTTGAGTCCAAAAATTGGTATCAGAGCTTAGTTCCTCAAAAGAAGTTTAACAACTTGAGGTTGATCTTGGAAAGTAATGGACTCTGGTAGTCTACAACAATAGCTTTTGGTGGCACTTGATGATCTTGATCAATCCAAAGTAGAAGTATGGGAATTGAAAGCAAGTCTTAAGGATGTTGAGAAATTCATTCAATCATTTAAAGACAAAATCAATGAGTCAAGAGAAAAGAGAAAGGAATTCTGTGATCAAATCAAGTAGAAAGAAAGTAAAAATGTGGAAGATGTTCACCTAAATCAAACCTTGAAGGAAATAACTGAAGAATGTGAAAAGCTTGCCAGAGATAATGCTACCCTAAAACATGAGATGGAATCTATGGTGATGAAGCTGACTAAGGAGATTGAAGAAAGAAAAAATAATGAGGAGAATCTTGTCCTTAAAAGAAAGATCTGATGAATGCAACAAAATTAATGGAGAATTCATTCACTTGGAGATTGAATTGAAACAATCCAAAAATAATGAAGAAGAGCTTGAAAGACAGATTGTTATTCTCAGGGATGAACTTGCTACTGCAAATGAATACAAGGAAAAGTTCAAGATTAACTTAGCTAAGCTTGATGAGTTGACTCAAGGTCAGAAGAATGGAAATGACAAGCGAGGTCTCATATATGAAAAAGGATAAAGTTCTAGATCTAAACAAAAGAATTTCAGCTAAAGAAATTAGATGAACAAAGCTAGAAGGTATCCGTCAATTGAATGCATAAATATTTCAAACAACTCCGTCAGTAGAAGGAATGTTAAATGTTATACTTGTGGAAGATTTGGGAATATTTCTAACTAGTGCAGATCAAGAGGAAATCAATGGAATGACTGGTTTAGACAAAGAAATCCTGTGTGTTACAATTGCAACAAATACTGTCACATTGCAAGATTCTGCAGAAACAAAAATGTGGATAGAAGAGGTCCGACATACAAAGGCAGAAATACACAGAAAGATGATAAAGGAAAAGGGAAAGTGACTATGGAAGAAATAAGAGATCAAATGAAGAAGAGTTGGGTAAGAAAGAGTGAGTCTGATATAGGAAATGGTTCTACACCAAATTTTGGTGTTGGTAATTCCTCTGAGAATTGATTTCAGGCCATTGGCCCAGGGGGAGTTTTTCAAGAAAATCCTTTTCCCCCTGTTGGTAGTTGGTGCTAGAATGCAGGAGATTGTCAACAATTGTATTAAAGATTTACAGATGCATTGGAGTGCACTTGTACAAATATTCAAGCAACTGAAGGTTCGCAAAATAATTTTTCTCTCGCTGATTGAGAATACAAGGTATCCGGAACACCTAGGGTAGAAAGCATTTAATGCATCAAAAGTTAGGTGTGCAAGTTATAAAAAGCAAGTTGGAACCCTCATTTTCCACTTTATATTAAAGAAAAGAAGAAGAAGAGCGCTTTGCAGCAAAATCTCGAAGGGGTGAAGATAATTCAGCGATGAATCCCTAATTCATCACGTATTTCAGTTGTTTTGTGGATTTTACGTTTAATTTGGTGTGTGGTAGAAGAACTTTTGTACGAAAGGTAAAATGGAACAAATCAAAGGAATGATAAACCTGGATGAGTATAACAGTGAGAATATTAGAGTTGTAAGAAACATGTCGCTTGATGAATTGAGATGGCTTAGAGAAGCAAAACACAAAATCTTGGATATTTGGTGTGAATTCCCCTATTTCGAAAACATAGAAATTGTTAGGTTTATTCTAAACAAATTGAATGATGATGTTCTAACTCTGGATAAACCCTACCATATCTCAAAAGAAGTGATTGGAACTGTAACTAGGTTATGCAAAGTTGGGGATGTATCGAGAAATAAGTCAATCCAAAATAAAGAAGTTGAAACACTAACTGGAGTAATTGGAGATCAAAGGGAATTAATAATCTCGACAATCAGAGATTCAGTGACAAGGTACATTACGCATGGAGTGTCTTATAAAATATTTTTCAAAAACAAAGAAGGTGCAACTTCGGTAGGTGTTGTTTACATTTCTCACAAGATGATAATGGAAGATCAGGATTTTGAATTGTGCAGATTACTGAAATATCAACTGATGGAGAACGTACAATTGGCAAAGGAGGCAGGTTACCCTTTCAAGTTTGGTACTTTGGTTATATGTCTTGTGATGTATTTTCTGAATTTCTTACCACTAAAGAACAATGTAGTATGGGAAGAGAGTGAACCAGTTTGCAAGCAGATTTACATACATTCTAACAATTTGGCAAAATACGATCAATAATATGAAAGTTTCTTTAAAGGTTTGCTAGGAAAGTTTGGCTCAATTAGTATTCCCATTCCGGTAAGGGAACTTGAAGTTGGATCCTCTTCCGGTGAGATGGAGAGAAAGAATAAAACAACAAAATAAATTGTTGTCTACACTCCACTGACATGCAAGACTCCAAGAGTTGAAGGGGGTGGTAAAGAACAGATGATTGTGAATATACTAGACGAGGAATCTAATAAGGAAATTGAGGACACACAAAGGAAAGAACTAGAAGCAGCTAGACTGAAAAAAGAAAAGGAAATGACAAAATAAAGTGAAGAAGAAGGTGATTTAACCAAATAAGAGATATTGCAACTTATTCATGAGAAAGACAAGATGCAAAAAATTGCAAATATATGGTCTATCAGACCCTCATATGAGCATGACATGATCTTAAACATACTAAGTGCTTATCTTGTGGACAACCATATTGAATTAGAAAGTTTACATAATATGTTGCCAGAAGAGATGATTGAATGCATCAAGGAAATCATGGAATCTAAGTCCCAGAACAAGGAAGAAGAAAAATTAATTCTACACCTGAAGGATCAGTACAGACTATCACTCACCAAGCTAAAAAGGAAAATGAATCAGCTAAGGCAATGCATAAGCACAACAAAAAACATCTATAACTATCATCTTCGATGGCCTCATGTAGTCGGTAAATACAAAGAAAAGTTGGAATAAATTGAAACAGAGCTGAACAATATTGGACGAAATTTCAACATGTTTCAGGATCAGGATGGTGCAATTAAGAAGAGAATTCAAGAATTACAATATGAGCATATAAATGTTCAAAACACCAGAAACAAGATTGTTAACACTTTTTGGAAAGTAAAATATTTAACATAATACAGACTGGAACAATTACTTGAGATGCTGAGGAAAGGAGAGAAATTAGAAGAATCCATCACAATTCTGGAATCTCTCATCAAGATTATCAACCAAACATCTAAGAACAACAACATAATCATAATCATCGGGATTGCAGTAGAAGCTTGGAAGAAGTTTCTTCCGGAGATGAAAGAAAAATACAAAATAATTTTCTGACACAAGTGTGGCTGTATTTCTTCAAATTTTGAACCAGTTTTTGAATAAGAAAGTTTTTGGTTACATTTCAAAGGGGGAGATTGGATACGTGTTTGTGATTGATGTCAAAGGGGGAGAGAGAGCAGTGAAAAATTCCTTATCAAATTCAGGGGGAGTTGTGTTTTGAAGTTTTGAAGGTTGGCAGTGTATTCATGTTGGTTCTAACACTTAGTCAGTTTTCACTAAGTGTTGCCATCAATGCCAAAGGGGGATTGTTGGCATATTGCTTCTAGTGTTGTCATTGATGGAAACCTAAGTCATTGATTCAGTCTCCAGTTTAGTACTTGTTCATACTAAAAGAAAAAATGAAGAATAGGGTATCCGGCTAAAGTAGAGTTTGCCTATCCATATGCATTACCAGATTATCAGTTTGAGTTGTGGATCTCAGGAAAGGTCATTAAACATTTGGAATATATTATTCTCAAATTTTTGTGCCGTCGCATCAATTGGTGTACGAGTTAGGAGATCTGGTAGATTAATTTTTTGTTGAACAGTTCAAGAAGGCCGACTAAGTGAATGTAGCGCATTGCGGATATTCGAGGAGTAATTATTTAAGGTATTTTGTGTTTGAGGATTTTGTTTTGGGCCCTCACTATGTTGTGGTAGACTTTGATGGGTGCGCATTGAATATTAATTGTGGATTGAGCCAACCGTTGGTAAATATTTTATATTTTGTTGAAGCCGACATATGAATGTTTAAATCTTTAGTTGCAGATATATAAACGATCATTTTGGTGTGCGAATGTATGAGTGTGAGCGATGGTGTATGTGCGAAGTATATTGTAGGAGTGAATTACGAATTATGCACAGTTTCATTTGTGCATAAAAGGTTTTGAGATGTGAATAATAGCAGATAGATTAGAAGAGTAGAATTAGATAAAAGGTCAAAAGTGCGACTGATGAGCTTAACTGGAACTATACTCAGGCATTAGCAGATGCTACTACATAGTTCATCCACTCTAGTATCTTTGTAAATCTTCTGTAAGACAACGAGTATTCATTTTTTATTTGAGCAGTGAGCTCTAGGAAGTGTGCCTGAATGCATGTGCATTCCCATTTTATTAATACTTTTAATAGAGTATAAATTTGTGGATTAACCTCCATCGTGGTTTTTCCCCTAACAGGGTTTCCACGTAAAAATCCTTTTTTTATGGTGTTATGGTTGATTAATTTATGTGCTTGCATCTTTCTTTTGGTTAAATGTTGTGAATGGTTTAAAGATCAGGTTAATAAAGTTAAATTTTGCAGAACACTGATTCACCCCCCCTCTCAGTGTTCCTTGAGTCCAACATCCTAGAGATTTGTCTATATTTTCTGATTATGTTGCTACTTGAATCTTTAGAATTATAAAATTTTTGATTTCTAAAATCCATACATTATTTATCTGTACTTGCAAATCTAACTTCTAGGAAATGATAGGTAGGTTTGAACAACTTACCATAATTTTGAGCTTCACATGATGGATATCTTTATGCATTGGTGGAAGCTT
>VDFB02235766.1:80909-129371 GCA_007258455.2 Sequoia sempervirens
TATCCTCAATTTCACGTCGAAGGTTAGTATTTCCTTATTTTAGAAAAAAAAAGAAAAAAAGAAAAAAAGAAAAAAAAAGTGGCCACTTAAGCCCCCTTTTTGGCCCCCATCTTTTTGCACTTACCCTAATAACATCAATTTTCTTTTAAATCTTACTAACATTTTCTTCTAGTCAACATGTCTTCTATCAGTCCTTGCACTGAAAATATATCACTTCAGCTTATCAAAAAAATTGGTTCATTATCCAAAAAATTTCACCAAAATTCCCGAGGCACCATGATATTTTTGACTAATTAAATAAAATTCACTTGTTTAATAAAGTCCTAATCTAACTTTATTCCTCTTGATTAATTAAATAATGTCAATTATTTAATTATGTCGCTAATTAACCCTATTCCCCTAAATTAAATTATTACCACTTAATAGTATAATTAATCATTTTCCCCCAAACTTGAATAATTAAATAATTATTCAAAGACATCATCAAAAGAGAAAAACAAACAAATACAACTTTGTTTGCAAAATTCAAATATGATTTGCATGTTCAACTCAAAAAGATTAATTAATTAATTATCCTCACCCACTTTCATGATTGAGCGAATTACGATCCCCCGATTGCTCACTCTATTCCTGACTTATTCATTAGTTCTTCAATCCCATTGAAGGTTCAACATGATTTCTTCATATTATTTAATCTATTTCCTCAATTCCATTGAACACTCAACATGATTTCTTCAATTGCACCAATTACGTAATCAAAATACACTAATTATTCTCATCTAATTCCTCTCAGCGGTTTTGAATTATTGATCAGGATATTCTACTACACGATCTTGAGCGTTCATTTTGAAACACAAATTCTATATAACAACCATATTCTTCCTCAAAAACGATTGAAGAATCAACATATTTTGTACAATGAAGTATTGCCAAAATCTACAACCAACTTTCAACAACTTTTACATACATCTTCGATCAACACATCGCACTTTGAAGCTTTTTCTATGCACAATGGAGGTTTCGCATTGATACAACAATGATCCAACATCATTGTGAACACACTTCAACACGAGATGGTAAAGCTACATTGTATTGAGTTCATTGTTACTATTTCGTTTCAATTATGTTCTTGAATTTATTGATTTTGTAATTTCATTTCGTGAGTAATGGGCATGAATCGTCTTTTTGTTTTGAATTAGATTAGTTTTCATTCATTCAATTTGATCTTATTGCACACTCGATTTCCCCCTTACACAATAATATAATGGTATAATATAATTATAATATAATATTATCATTTATTATAATTATATTATATCATTATATTATATTAGATTTATATTAAATATATTATAATATCTCAAAGTTTATTCTTAGTATTTCTATTATTTTTATTTTAATATAAATATAATATAATTATTATATTATATTATTATAAAATATGATTATATTATTTTATATTTAATTTATAATTATAAATATAATATAATATATCAATTTATAATTATAAATATAATATAAATACAATACAATATAGATCTATAGATACAATATATATAATATAGATAAAATACAATGTAATATAAAAATTTTTAGGCAAAAGGCATTATGCCTATATATATTAATATATGATAATAGAGTTGTACAAAATACCAATGGCTCTTTGTAGCCAAATAAGGTAATTCCAGGTGTTACATACAAAAATTTCCTACCCTGATTTCTCATATAGGCTAATTACATGCTTTGCTCACTTCCTACTTTTATCTCCCTAATACAAAATTATCACCCCAAATACAAACAACCAATTGTGAAGGGAATTAAACCCTAATCGAGAGTTCAGAATATTTAATTTACAAATATTATACTACAAAATGAAGCCTACTCCTCCATTTGGTCCACTTGAACATCATTTCCATCTTGATGTTCCTGAAGATCACCAAGACCCAACTTCATAGTTGGAATGACATTTAAATTTGGAATTTATCCCAAATCAAAAGCATGAAGTTTTCACAGTCCATGAAAGTATTGTGATAAGATTTATGGATTGAAATTGTGTTATTTTTTTTACATCAACATTTTGAATCATACTCCATGATCCATCATTGGGATGCAATACAGATAGAGAGAAGAGTGAAAAAATGAATAAGCAGACTTGGGTATAAAAAGGTTGAGGGGGGAGAGAGTAAGGGATAGGACCAGAAAACCAAAAATTACAATACTAAAGATCAAAAAAGGGGGTTAAAAGAAAGACAATAGAAAGACTAGAAAAAGCTCTCAATAGATACCAAAAGAAAACTAACTTTGCATCAATATTACAATATTACAATAAAATTATAAGAAGAATACTACACTATTAACAAAAAATAAAAGGAAATCAATATGTAGTGGTGTTGGTTGGCTACCTTCTTTTTGGATATTTTTTGGTTGTTGGTTCGTTGTCATTGGGTTGATTGCTGCGTAATGTTGTTTTCTATTTTTATCAGCTACTTTTTTTTGTAAAGGGTTTCGGGCCCCTTCAAAACCCGATTTTTACCTCCAATCAAAACAAAAAATAAAAGGAAATTAAAGAAAAGAATTACAAAGATAATACAATATCTAATATATTGTAATAATAGATAACTAAGTTTCAATATCTTAATTACTACTATATATTAGATATAAAATTATCTTAAATAAAACAATACAATAGATAATGCAATGCACTATCTATTGTATTGCATGCAATAGAATATATTGTAATATTGTAATATTGATGCAAAATTAGTACAATATTACTATTAATTACAACTATATATTAGATATAAAATTATCTTAAATAAAGTAATACAATAGATAATGCAATGCACTATCTATTGTATTGCATACAATAGAATATTGTAATATTGTAATATTGATGTAGTATTGTAATATCTTCTCTTTTATTGTAATATTGTATTATTGTAATATCTTAATTACTACTGTATATTAGATATAAAATTATCTTAAATAAATCAATACAATATAAAAAGGTTGAGGGGGGGAAGAGAGGAAGGGATAGAAGGACCAAAAAACCAAAAATTACAATACTAAAGATCGAAAAAGGGGTTAAAATAAAGACAGTAGGACTAGAAAAAGCTCTCAATAGATACCAGAAAAAGCTCTATCTATTATTACAATATATTAGATATTGTATTATCTTTGTAATTCTTTTCTTTAATTTCTTTTTATTTTTTGTTAATAGTGTAGTATTCTTATTACAATTTAATTGTAATATTGTAATATTGATGCAAAGTTAGTTTTCTTTTGCAATCTATTGATATAGCTTTTTCTGGTCCTTCTATTGTCTTTCTTTTAACCCCTGTTTTGATCTTTAGTATTGTAATTTTTGGCTTTTTGATCTTCCTATCCCTTCCTCTTTCTCCCCTCAACCTTTTTTATACCCAAGTATTTTTATTTATTTTTTCACTCTTCTCTCTATCTACATTGCATCCTGATGATGGATTAGTATGCACAATAGATAATGCATTATATATTGTATTGCTTTATTTAAGATAACTTTATATCTAATATATAGTAGTAATTAAGATATTGAAATTTAATTATCTATTATTAGAATATATTAGATATTTTATTATCTTTGTTATTCTTTTCTTTTATTTCTTTTTATTTTTTGTTAATAGAGTAGTACTCTTATTATAATTTTATTGTAATATTGTAATATTGATGTAAAGTTAGTTTTCTTCTGGTATCTATTAAGAGCTTTTTCTAGTCCTTCTATTGTCTTTCTTTTAACCCCTTTTTTGATCTTTAGTATTGTAATTTTTGGTTTTTTGGTCCTTCTATCCCTTCCTCTCTCCCCCTCAACCTTTTTATACCCAAGTCTGCTTATTCATTTTTTCACTCTTCTCTCTATCTGCATTGCATCTTGATGATGGATCAGTATGCACAACAAATAATGCATTATCTATTTATTGCTTTATTTAAGATAATTTTATATCTAATATATAGTAGTAATTAAGATATTGAAACTTAATTATCTATTATTAGAATATATTAGATATTGTATTATCTTTGTAATTCTTTTCTTTAATTTCTTTTTATTTTTTGTTAATAGTGTAGTACTCTTATTATAATTTTATTGTAATATTGTAATATTGATGCAAAGTTAGTTTTCTTCTGGTATCTATTGAGAGCTTTTTCTAGTCCTTCTATTGTCTTTCTTTTAACCCCCTTTTTTTATCTTTAGTATTGTATTTTTTTATTTTTTGGTCCTTCTATCCCTTCCTCTCTCCCCCCCTCAACCTTTTTATACCCAAGTCTGCTTATTCATTTTTTCACTCTTCTCTCTATCTGCATTGCATCCTAATGATGGATCATGGAGAATGATCTAAAATGTTGATGTACAAAAAAATGACACAGTTTCAATCCAGAAATCTTATCACAATATTATCTCAAATCATTGATTAAGAGAACCACTTGCATTTTCTTGATATCCTTCAATATGAAGGCCATGATTTTGTGCAATAGAAAAAGGTGGAACATCCTTTGAAATCTCTAACAGAGGAAGGGGAATAGTAGCTTGAAAATATGCAATAGGAACTAGAGCAACAACTTGAAATTCTGCAACAAGAGTTGGCTCGTCATCTTGAAATTTTGCAACAGGAGGGGTTTGAATCCTTGCACCTAAAGAATCAAGAGTGACATTATCGTATCAGCCCTGAAAAACCTATTACATGTTTGTCTGGTTGCAATTTTCATTACAAAATATTCCTTTCATACGAGTCTGTGGACACATTTGCTTTGCAATTTATCTATATTATGTATTATGTCTATATTGTATTGTATTTATATTATATTTATAATTATAAATTAAATATAATTTAATATAATCATATTTTATGATAATATAATATAATAATTATATTAGTGTTTTATTTATATGATCTTCTTCGTGATACATTTATACATTTATATGTGTATAAATATATACACTTAATGCATATGCATATCGATGGATATATATATATATGAATGACAATTAATGTTTTAATAAATATATATATATATGGAACAATTGAAATATATATATATATAATGTTATAAATGTTATTATTATATCTTTGAAAAGCTATAAGTATTGCTCCACGCATATATGTATGCACAACCAGTGAATAATGTTTATGGATTTATAAACCCGTGACTTCAACATTATTATGCAAAAGTTGCACATAATACAAAAATGGTAATAGGAATTATATGGCACGTTGAATGGGGTATTTCCTATACTTAGCAAACAAATTAATCAAAGCAAAAGATAAAAATGTGCAAATATTTAAAAGGACGATGGACTGTTGTTGTTGCGCTTAGAGAGTAAGTTAGTGTTAGGCGCATAATTTATGGTGTATAGTGAATTAATTTTGAAATGTTTTGTAATAAACATACCACATTATTATAGTGTTGCAATATATGTTAAATTGGCTAAAGTAGAATGTTGTGCATAAAGCGCATAAAGGAATAAGTCAAAAGACTTGTGAACTGTGCATAAAGCAATAATGTTACTATATGCAACGTGCATTTATTTTTGAGTTTGTTATGTGTTGAGGAGAGACGTTTTAATGTATTAAAGTTGCTGATATTTTAACCACGCTCAACTAAAAATAAGTATGCCGACTTAGTCAATGCAAAGATGGTAGAAGTTTTTTAAGGGTAGTCGAGGTAGTCGACTTGCAAATAAAATAGGAAACCTGTAGTAATGCGCCGATGTGCCTTGACTCAGTAAAAGATTCATGTTGTCACAAGAAAGGAGTCGACTCATCCATTCTATGAAATTGAAAATAAGAGGACTGTTATGTGTTGCAATCTAAAATTTTAAATCAGCCACATATCGTTCCAAATGAGTTGAATCGATGCATTTTTGGTTTGTGGTTAGAGTGGTGGTGGATTTAATAGCTTATCTGTAGCATTAATATAGTCATATTTTAGTATAAATAGAGGTGTTCTCTATACCATTTGTTACACTTTTTCCATTTAGATTTCTTCATAGTTATTCTGTTTTAGTTTTATGTGCAAGCATATTTTGAGAGTTTTGGTGAGAAAGAGAGTTTGTGAATTTGTGTTTGTTGAGAGTTCTTTGAGAAGAGGCTAGAGTTTGGAGATAATTTGAGCATTGAAGGAATAGCAATCATGATTGTGGAGGTTGAGTTGGAAAGCAATATTGTCAATTGGAGTTTTAAATCTAAGCATGTTGATTTCTATATCTCTAATCTCTTTATGTTGACATGTTATATAAATGTCATAGTTTGTGGAAAGATGGTTTTGAATGCATGATAATCTTGCTTTTATGAACTTGGTTATTTCCTAGTTTGGGATAATCTTGTGTGATTCTTGGTTGTGGCTTGAATTGGTGAAACCCTCTTTCATTTGGAATGCATACATATAAGTTGTGAGGTATGGGAATTAATATTACATTGAAGTGCTATCTTGAAATTGTTAGCTTATGATGCTAAGTAAACCTTTGTGGAAATTGAGGTTAGTAAAACAACAGGAATGATGACATGATAGAAATGTCATCATTGAGAGGTTGTAATGTTATGCAAACCATGATGATAGTCTATACTTGATTGATTACTCATATCTCCTTGAAATAGGAAGATAGTATTTTCCCTAGGATTAGGGTGTATAATTGGTTGTTATATCAATATTCAACATTAGGGTTGACTCTCTCCCACTCCTCTAGTTTGAATTATCTACGTGCATGGTAGACTCTAAATTGAGGGTGCCCCATGGTCCCCCTCATCCTCTTCTGAATACATTATTCCCACAACACATGTTGTGTCGACATCCTCAAGGGTCTCTCATGTGTTGTTCACTGTTGGGGATCCTACGATTCCTGGTCGACCTATTGTAGAAGTGCATGTGATCCCTATCACTCTAGATTTAAAGGGATGGAAAGATGTGTTGACTAACTCAAGCTTGGTTTCTAAGAGTTTCATTCCTTGCCCTGTGGCAAAGATCTTTGTCTCGAGAACTGAATTCTCCATTTCTAAAGCTATTAGCAACATGATTGTTTTTTCCATGGAGAAGGCAGTGGTCAAAAAATTCCTCTCCTTTTGCCCTATTTTTTATATGGTTAGGAGATGGGCTTCTGCAAAATGGTGCTTGAAGGGCAGTGTGAGTGTCTATGCCATGGCCAATGGACTATTCCTTTTCAAGTTCATGGCTGAGGAGGATTTGATTTTTGTGCTCTCTTCAATCCCTTGGGTTTATGGAAAGCATGGTCTATCTTTGTGTTGATGGAAACTAAGGTTCAACACTACTATCGATCTCAACAAGTTGGCTCATGTGTGGGTGTGTCTGTCAGGACTTCGTCTAGAATACTGGGACGACTCAATATTTCAAAGCATTGGTGATTCATTGGTTCAGATCATCACCTTGGACTCTATCACCAGATCTATGTCCAAGTTAGTATTTGCATGCTTTTGTGTCATCAATGATATACATAAGGCCTTACTCAATTCTGTGAATTTTTGTTCCAAATTTGGGTCTTGGACTCAACAGGTCTGCTATGAGAATGCAGTGATTTATTGCCAGAAATGAGCTAAATATGGCCACCTTATTTTGAACAAAAATTCCATGTTTAGACACAGCCCCACCCCTAGTGAACCTTCTTTGGAGGACCTCACTAACAGTTACCCCTTTGAATCTGATATCCTTAAGATCATTGAGTCCCCAGATAAGGTTGGGCTTGTTGACCTTGTGATCTTGATGGATTTTCCTGAAAATATGTTCTCTATTGACTCTACTTCGAAACTTAATGGTTCCTCTCCCAATAGTGTTCTAGTGAGTAAGTCCTCGTTACTTGACTCTAGAGTGTTGTTCGAGCCTGGGGCTGCTATGGAGAATCTTGTTTCTCCGCAACTTATGGAAGTCGAGGAAAGTGAGATTTGTGAAGGAGTGAAAAAGGAAACTCTTGGCCTTGGATTGACTGAGATAGTTGTTGTGCCTTAGGCTCAAACTATGGAATAATAGTTTTGGTCAACTCCTAAGAAGAAGGATAAACAAAACAAATCAGATGTGGGAGGTGAATCCAAACCTGGTAGACCTAATCAGCGGTAGACCAGGAACAGAGAGACAAAAAAATAAATTGTGATAGGTAAACAGAGGACATTAGAAGTGTCCTCAAAGAAAGCTTCTAAATGAAATTCTTTTCATGGAATGTAAGAGGGTTAAATAGTCCCCACAAGCAATTGGCCCTGAAAAATTATGTGTTGGAACACAAGATTTACATTCTACTATTACAAGAAACTAAGATGAAGAGAACTAATTTTGAACCCATAGCTAGGTATATTTGGTTGAATGCCCTTTTTTCTGTAGTGATGTGGATGGGGCTTCAGGCGGGCTATTTGCGATAAGGAATCCCAATAGGTTAACTACTTCTAAATTATTCCAATGCAGGAATAGTGTGGGTGTCAAGTTCTCCAATGTTGGGGGTTCTTGGTTTATGATTAACATTTATGCCCCTAATACTAGGAATGAAAGGAAAACCCTCAGGTAGGAAGTATTAGATTGGATACTGGATAAAAAGGGAGCCTAATGGTTAGTGGTTGGTGACTTCAACTCCCCCCTATGCCCCTTAGAGAAGTGTGGAGGTCTGATTGATTACTCTGATAGCCTATCTGATTTGGTCGACTTCTTGAATTGTCCAGCCTGGTGGATATTGATTTGCAAGGCCAGTCTTACACTTGGTCTAATAGACGTCTAGGGGATGGTTTGATTTGGGTTCCTCTTGATAGATTCCTTTTTTCTCCCAACTGGATAGCCTTACTTAATGCTAATCTACTGGCTTTGCCTCAAACTGTTTCGAACCACAATCCTCTATTGTTGGTCCTAAATGAACACTCTATTGTGGGTTCATTCCCTTTTTATTTCGAGATCATATTGAACTCCCATCCAGATTTAAGGAATAAGATTGTTTCTTGGTGGAATGTCCATGTACATGGTTCCCCTATGTTTAGGATTTTCCATAGGCTCAAACACATCAAAAATATGGTTAAGGGTTGGAACAAGCAGGTGTTTGGGGATGTGTTTCATCAAAAAAAATCTTGGTTGATAGTGTTAGGGAGATACAAAAGAGGATGGAGGATGGTGATATTAATGCTCAAAATTTCCAATAGGAGAGGGATGAGTGCATGGAATGGGAAAAAAATATGAAAGAAGAAGTGTTATGGAAGCAAAAATTCATAATTCAATGGTTGATCGAGGGTGTGACCGGAATACGTCTTTCTTCCATGTTTTATCCCTTAAGCATAGGAAAAGGAATCAGATAAAAAGGTTGAAAAATAATTCAGGGGATGTTGTTACTACTCCTATTCAGATTATTCTTTTGGCTATTGGTCACTTCCAACGAGCTCTGTCGACTCTTGTTGAGGCTCCCAATCTAGCATTGGATGATCTGTTATTGGAACCCCTTCCTAATCCTATAGCCTAGGAGGATAATGATACTATTTTAGGGGATATTAATCTCAAGGAAGTTTAAATTGTTGTGTTTAGTATGGGTGCATATAAGGCCCCTAGACACGATGGTTTCCCCCTGGGTTTTTTCCAAATATTTGGGGATGTTGTTGGGGAGGAACTTACTCTAGCAGCAAGAGATTTTTTTAATTTTGGAAAAATGCTCAAACAGTTGAACCACACCTTCATTTCCCTTATTCCTAAAATTGAAGAACCACAAACCATGGCCGATTCATGCCCCATCAATCTATGTAACACTTTTTATAAGATCTTCTCCAAAATTCTGGTGAACCGCTTGAAACCTCATCTAGATAAAATGATAAGCCCAAGCCAAAAAGGATTTTTTTTTTGTCGTCATATATTAGATGTGGTGATTACCACAAAAAAAATTGCATTCTATGGACAGGTGCAACAATGCTAAAATGGCGTTTAAGCTTGATATATCAAAAGCTTACGAAAAAGTCCTTTGGGACTTCCTTCCCAAAGTCCTGGATAATTTTGGATTCAATCAAAGAGTGATCAATATCATTTTAGAATGCATAACCATGGTGAAGTATTCTATTTTGGTCAATGGAGTGCCTCATGGTTTATTTGCAGCTGGGAGAGGTATTAGATAGGGTGACCCCCATTCCCCCTATTTTTTCATTATGGTTACTGATGTGTTGAGTAGGAATGTTTCCCTTATGTTGTCAAAGGGATCCATCAATGGTGTCAAGCTGACCACCACTCTAGACCCAGCTATCATTCAACAATTTGTGGATGACACTATGTTGCTCAGGAGAGCCTTGGTTGTGGAAGCTAGGAAATGGAAAATTTTCCTCAATCTTTATGTGGATTGCTCAGGTTAGTGTATAAATTATAATAAGAGTATGATCTATTTCTTTAACTGCACTCCTAGTCTACAAGATCATGTGACTATTTTTTTGGGTTGTGTGAGTGCCTCACTTCCTTCAGTGTATTTGGGTCTCCCTCTCACTGTTAAGTTACTCCCAATTTTTGGAATACTATCCTCGAAAGGATTCAAAGGTATCTTGGAGGGTGGAAAGGTTTCATCCTAAGTCATGTTGGTAATCTGCAACTCCTTATTATTTCCCTTCAAGGTATTTTGGTTTACTTCCTTTCTATGTTTAAAATACCCAGTTACATTGCTGAAATTTTTGAAAAGATCCAAAGAGTCTTCCTCTGGTCTGGTACTGAGGAAAAAAAGATGTCTCTAGTCAATTGGGATAAGGTGTGTCTTCCTAAATCTGGAGGAGGGTTGGGTATTAGGAAATTCCAATCTACCAACAAAGCCTTGCTTTCCAAGGTGGGGTGGGACTAGTTAAGAAATAAAAAGACTGGTGTAGGATAATGAATGCTAAATATCTAAGTAGTTTCCCCCTAATCAAGTCCATTTTGAATGATCACCCCCATGGGTCCTTTCCTTGGAATAATATCTACAAGATGAAGAAGCTGCTTCAATCGAGACTGAGATGGAAACTTGGTAGTGGTAGTGGTATTCGGTTCTGGGAAGACCCTTGGCTGTTCGAATCTCCATTGGCCTTTTCTAAGTTCAAAAACTTGATGGAGTCTACGATTCTTTTCTTTGGAAAGAATGTTTGTGACAACCTTCATGGTTTGCTAGGAGTCAGAAAATGGAAAGACTTAGGATTATGCCACCCTCTTTCCCTAGACCTAAAATAGTTGGCTAATTCCTTGTAAGAATTACTCTCTTTAACTAGAATCCCCATATCAAATGTCCAGGATGATTTCTTTTGGTCTTTGGAAAGTAAGGGAAATTTTTCTGTCAGGACAATTTATAGTCTGTTGTCGAACAAGGGATTTTAGAGCAGAATATGGAAAAGGGTTTGTAATCAACACTTTATTCCAAAAATAAATTTCTTCTAGTGGATGGCTTGTCACAATAGAATTCTAACCCAAGATAATCTAAGGAAAAGGGGCTTTATGATTCTAAATAGATGCTTGTTATGCAAAAATAATGAAGATTTAGTGGATCACCTATTACTGCATTGTCTATTTGCTACTGATGTTTGGGACGTAACTTTCCAAAAGTTGGATACTCATTGGACCCTGAATAAGAACTTAAAATATTTTATTGAAGGATGGACTAGACCCTTTAAATATCCCCTCCCCATGGAAATCTAGAGACAAGTCCTCCCATCATCTGCTAGTGCCTATGGAAATAAAGGAACAATCAAATCATCAAAGACACTGAGAGTATCCTCAAGGAAGTTTTTTGCATAGGGTCCATACTTATTTCTGAAAGTATCTCTCTATACACTTGGAAACCCCCAAACAATTCCCCTACTGAATGGGAGATCAAAATGGAAAAACCATGCAACATAAAACTTGACACCAAATCCTTTGATAAATGCAAGTCTCTAGCTAGAAAAAACATAGTTTGGATCTCCTCGGGTGTTGGTTGGCTTAAATTGAATTTTGATGGTGCAGCCAAGGGGAACCTTGGGATGGTCAATACTGGTGGTGTTATAAGGGACTACAAGGGAAACTTTGTTGTTGGGTTTGTTGTAGGAATTGGCATACAATCTTCTATGATGGCTAAGTCATAGGCGTTGCTCAAGGGCGTTGAGATTGTTGTCACTCTGGGCATAAAAAATTTACACATAGAAGGGGACTCTAAGATTGTCATTGACTATGTTAATCATGATCAGCTTCATGGTTGGACCATCAGGGATATCTTGTTGAACATAAATTTATTGATTTCAAAATTGGAAAGGAAGTAATTGACTCACACCTATAGGGAGGGTAACCAAGTGGCAAACAGCCTAGCCAACTTGGGTCCTCTTAGAGTCTATGTAAGTGTTGGAAAATGCTTGAGGCTCTGCTAAAAAATATACAAGGATTAATCCTTGCGGAATAGAGAAATACAACTGTTTAATAATGGCCAACAATACTAATTCTTGTGGGTATAAGTGGTGCTACATGTCAACGCCTTGGGTGAAGAGGACTAAGCCAAATGAGGTGACGATTTCTAAGCGGGATGTCGAGTGGTTATTTGTTTTCATGACTATGTATGGTGGGGACCTTTACCTTTATGGTTTGTCTTTTCATTTGTACTACATTGTTGGATCTCAGTTGTGTTCATGGTTTGTCCTTGATGACAAAATCACTTTCTTGGTTCTCATGGTCTAACAGTTTCAGATTTGGTCTATCAGGATCTTTATGCTTTGATATGATACATATTTGATTCTCTTGGCTATTATAGATAGTTAATCATTATGATTCAGGTTCATGTTGATTCTCATGAGAATTCTGGTTCAGTGTTATGAATTCTATTATTTTGTCAATGATTATGATTATTGGACTGACAGTGTTGATAAGGTTTGGTTTAGGTTATTCAGATGGTATTCATGGTGACAGGGCTCTCTCCAGCTTTAGATTTATGAATTTGTCACTTCACATGTTCAGGTATATTAATTCATGGCATATACAGTTATGGTTTCAGTTTGTATGACTTATTGTTGATAAACATGGCGCATTTCTTTGGTTTAGTGCTTCTATATATTGCTCCATCTCAGGCAGTTTGGTTATTGTTTTAATTGCTCCATGAAACTTGGTTTAGTGACTCCATTTCTCTCATGCTTCTAAAGCAATCCTAAACTTACATTTTTTTTTGGAGGCATTGTATTCACCATGGTTCTGGTATTTCACTTGTTTGATGGTTTTATTGGCTCACATGGCATATAATTTTTACCCTTTATTTGGAGCCTCTTATGCTCTAGCCTTGAATTTATAGTCGGCTTTCATAGGCAAGTGCTTATCTTTATTATTCGAAGCCTTCTCTTTTACTTATGATATTGATTTATTATTAATCATGTTAATGATCTGTGGGGTCGACATCTAAATGGAAACAACCCTATCAGGTTTCCCTTTGCATATTTCAGTGGTGATATATTGTATTTGACTTAAGTAAAAAGTTACTTTCCAGCCATCATTCTTCTAAGTCGACATTTTTGGAGGATCTTTGACTTAGAATAAAGTTTAGTCCATGATCATTGTGTATCGACAGCCTGTATGCAATTTATGGAGTGTGACTTGGAATTTGAGTTGGTAATAATATGGTCGTCATTCTTTGAAATTGGTGTGAAAGTGAACTCAAACATCTTTTAAGTTGATTATTATTATGTTTTGATTTGTCTTTGGACTTCAAAACTTTATTAATTTTGGAAAAGTCATTGATTGACTTCAGAAGAGATTTGCTTAGGGAAAAAGGATATTACATTTTCATTGTTTGTGGTTTGGAACCCTAGCCATGCCGCCACCATGAAGGAATGCAACTGTTGTTTTTCATTAAATTGTTGGTTGTAATGGATTTGATAGGAAGCAAAATCAGTATGGAAGCTATGTTTGGTGTGCTTCACTGGCTGAAAGCTTGACATTGGTGAAAGAAAGTTGTGGGAGTTACAAATCTGTCAGCTATGGTTGTTGGCTTCAAATCTATCTGGTATTTATTTGATTTCCATGCTGCTTGAACAGGTATCACATCCATCATTTGATATTTATGGCAGTTATTGTTTTTGCTCGAATCAGGAAAAGAAAAAATGGGCTCTCATTTATCTCTGTCAGAAATGCATTTTTTTTATCTTCATTCATGAATGTTCCTCCTTCAAACAACAACCATTATCTTCTCCATCCAATAAAGAACTCATGTCTATTGTTTCACCTACACCTAGTCCCATTGTCCATTGCACACTCCAAAACATGAACCACCAAGGTAAAGGTCTAGACCTTCATAAACAAGGTATTTTGGAGCCCATCCATGTCAAATTCCCTCCACGCTCTTATGACCTTGGACATACACCCCAAGGACAACAACCTAAAGATGTTGGTACTTCCTCCATGCATCCCAAGTCCACTTTCCATCATAAAGCCTATTGTATCCCTAAAACATATGTTGCCATCTCTCCTCCATCATCCTACAAATGTCAAAAGCATGTGACCATACACCTTCCACCATCAAATTTACCACCATTGCTTCCAACTCCTAATATACAACCATCTAATCTACCTCCACTTCTCCCAACACCTAATATCCCCATTATCCAATCCCCTTATCCCTCCATCCATAAATCGTCTAAAAATCCTAATCATGACCAATCAATGCACACATTGTCTAAACATAAAGTCTCCACTCATTCCACCAAACCCAAGGGATTCCAAAATAAAAGTGGGGATGCCTCTACACATAAAGTCAAAAATCCTAAAAATCCGCATGTCTTAGGGCATCAATGCAAAATATCCAAGCCAAGTACATCTAAAAGGATATATAAGCCCATTCCTCCAAAAGAAAATTCTAAAAAAAAATGGTTTGGGTACCTAAGCAAAAAGAAATCAAGTCAAACAAGGCATTCACATCACAAAAATCCCAACCATCCACTTCCATCCCACATTCTCATTCCATTCAAAAGTCTCAAATTCCTAAAACCCACAAGCAAAACAAAAATCATAAAAATACTAAGTCTATGTGGGTACCAAAAACACTACACCCTCCACCTCCTAAGAAAACATATTCATTGCTTCCTACACCCCATCCAAATCAAAAGCTTCAATGTTTATCACAGTGTGTGCAACCATTGGTCATGGTTCCCTTCCATTTCATAACAATTCCACATACCTCCATCTCCTCATCCTTCACGCATTATCCTACATATCTCCCCCACCATCTTCCTATGGTCCATGCTTTTGCATAAACCTTTCATGCATCCTTTTGCACAAGTCCTATTCAATCCACATCATCATCCACTATTCCCCATCCATTCTTACATAAGACTTTCATAATCCGCCATCTACCTACTCCATCTCACACTCATGCAATTCCTTACCAACATCTATGAGCATAATGACATTTGACATGGTCCATGCAATGGCATTCATCTCTATCGGGACTATCACCTTTCATGCAACTAGACACTTGAGTCCCTCCTAACCATATTCTCCTTCTCCTATCCAAAAAGGCAACAACAAAAAAAAGTAAAGAGAAATCCTTTCATCCAATGGTGAAAACCTGGTAAACAGGCGCCCTGGATAAGTACCATGATGAAAACCTAGCAAGTAGGCATCATGTGTAGGTTGATCTTCTATGTCACTTACACTTGGGGGCACAATGTCTTATCTATCCAACCTATCATTTACATCCTACCTGCCATCTTTAGCCATCATATTCAGTCTATTCATACATACCTATCATAGTGAGTCCATTCATCCACCCTTCTTCTTTTGATCTTGATAAAGATATAGGGGCAAAATGTTGAAACATGTCTTGGGTATCTCTTGATATACCTCATCCTTCCAAACAAGCCTATCATTATCCTATTGCCATAAGCTTTGTCATGAAAAATCCTAAGTTTTGTACCTAGAATGGGGCATGTTATTCCTATGCAACATAGTCTTTGGAAATCACATCCTTGCTCTCTTATGATGCATACATCCATTTCATTCACTATGACTTATCATTTCCATCCATCTATATATCATGAGCCTTTTATCCCTTATCCCATCACCCACCCTTTCATCCATCAATCCCATTTATCTCCTTGCACCTAGACTTGGTTTTCCCCTTGTCATTGGTCTCTAGCACAAAGGCTACTCAAATTTTCATCCTTTGACAAATCAAAACATTTCAAAAGTCCAAAAAAAAATTAAAACATCTCAAAAGTCCAAAAACAATCAAAACATTTCAAAAATCCAAAAACATCAAAACATTTCAAAAATCCAAAAACATTAAAACATCTCAAAAAATCCAAAAAATCAAAAATTTTCAAAAATCCAAAAACATCAAAAAATAAAATAAAATAAAATAAAAAAATACAAAAAAATCAAATAGCCAACAAAAATCCAAGCAATAAAATCAATCCATCCAATTACTTCATCCAATTTCATCAATTCAATCCCTCACCTCAATCCAATCATTCAACCATTCAATCCAATCAATTATCATCTTCATCAAAACCATTTCATCCAATCAAATCAATCAAATCAATTCAAGCAATAATCCAAATGCAAGTCACTCCTTAATCCATACCAATCAAGTCAATCAATCTTGTCAAATTATCCAATCACATCCTTTGGTCTTGATCCTAATCTTGTCGTAAACCAAATCAACCAAGCAATCAATCAATTATCATCATCCTTGTGTTGCTATAGGGATATGTCACTCCCCACAATGACAACACTATCATCATCAATCAATCAATCAATTACTCATCGGTTTACAGCTTGACAAGGGCAATACCTTGTTTGTTTTTGTATCATTTGTGCTTGCTTGCTTGCTTGTGTGTGTTATCATTTTATCTTGCATTTGTATCAAATTTGTATCATTCTAGCTAATATTCATATCTTATGTATGTTGGAGTATCTTTTTGCATTATCCTTTGCATCTAAGGTCACATAATACCTTTTGTGCATTAGGACTTTAATGCTCTAAGTCTACTTCCTCATACGTCTAGACAAGGTTCTATTATGTTGGGGCATGAGACACATCATCACCTTGGTCCTTATACCTTGGTGCATAACGTCTAGTGCTATATCAAACATCATGGTTGCTCACTTTCATTGCAGCATAACGTATCATTCATCTCCTTCATCCACTTTATATCTTGCATTATTCGTCTTATCCCTCCCTTTATCATTTCATTTCGAGAGCCTACCTATGTTTGTTCAACCCGCCTATCCTCTCGAGGGGGCATCATCATTCCATCATCATCTTATCTTTATATCATTATCCATTTTCCTCTATCCATACCTTAACTTCTTTGAAATGATGTTACTCGACACAAATCTCATCATCTCGAACATCATCTCAAAGAGGGGCAAAATGTAGACATCAAAAAATTGTCCTCTTACAACACTTGTCTCGGTATTACATCATTTAGGCATCTTGTAGCATGCTTTGCCCTAGGTACCCATGTCATCATCTATTTAATTAAATAAATTTTATTTATTTAATTAAATTCATAATCATTTATATCCCTTCCTCTAATGTTAATTAAATAATTTATATTATTTAATTAATTAAATCATTTCCATCCATTCCTCTAATTTTATTATTTAATTAATTAAATCATTTTCATCCATTCCTCTAATGTTAATTAAATAATTTATATTATTTAATTAATGAAATTGTAAATTCAACGTTAATTAAATAAATCCAAAATTTATTTAATTAATAAAATCCTAAAAAGATCTTCTCGCTTTCTTTCCAAAACTGAACTCATGTGCATCTAATTAATTTATTTAATTAGATAATTAATCAATTATCCTTCTCATCTTTTTCAGGATTTATTTCCTTTAAAAGAGAATCAAAATCTTTCTATATTTTTGAAATCTTATCTCATCTCGTCATATTTCCTCTTTTGTCAAAAATCAAATCCTTATCAATCTTATCAAATCTTATCTTTGTACACATCGAAAATCTATAAATCAAACCTTTCACAGGCCATTTGATCAAATCTTCTTCAGACATCCTCATTCTGTCGAAATCATTCCTCCATCTTTTTCTATCATTCTCCATTCATCATCATATCAAGTTGTTACGCTGCAATAGTGAGCAATCAACATTCCTCCTCTATTGTCAACCCTTTGAAATCTTGCATCCTTGTGCAGGTGGAGAAGAGCAATGGAGATAAATCGGGTTTAGCATGGAGATCAGTCTTTTGGCGCATCTGGGAACTATTTCGGCACATCCGATGGTTATTTTAGCGCATATAAGGAACAGATTAGTGCATTTATCTTCACTGTTTTTAGAATTTAAAATTTGTTTTTCCTAGATTAGTGTATTTAAGGGTTATTTTAGCGCATTTAAGGTTTTTTGTAGCGCATATAGGGACTGTTTTAGCGCATATAACATTGTTTTAACACTTTCTACACTTCTTTTAGCACATTCGATGATTCTTTTAGTGCATATGGTTCTGTTTTAACCTTTTCCGCACTTGTTTTAGTGCATTTGATAATTCTTTTAGCGCATATACCTTTGTTTTAGCATTTTTTTAGTAAATATTAAAATGGTCGTATCTTGGTCATTTTTTGGTCTTTTTCAGCACTTTTTTTTTTATATGGGGTATAATTTCATAAGCTATCCAATGGTGTAGGTGTTTATTAACTTTGAAAGAGTTAAAGTTCTCAAATTCTCATATATTCTTCGGCGCATATTACTTTTGTTCCATCACATTTGTAATTTGTTTCGTTTTGTCTTACTTTTTGATTGATTATTTCTTTTACTTTTTCTTAAGGCATTTAGCCCTTGATTATATGGGAGACCAGGAGTTGTGCTAAAAAAATTTCAACACTCAGTCACAGCCTTTGGTCATGTGGGGGCTGAAATTTAGGCGTTTAGGGGTTTAATCTAGCTCCTTTCTTACATGCATTTTTCTAAAATAGCAATTTTACTAAAACGGGCATAACTTTTGCATAACAACCCGGATTTTTGAAATTGAAAAAGCGTTGGAAAGCTAACTTGGAAAAATACGTAGTGGTGAAGACCATTTTAGGTGACTGTATCATTTTCATTACTCTTTTATCAGTCAAAGTCAAACTTTCATTTAAACTTCAAACAAGCATATCTTGAGCAAAATTGATCCAATTTCGATGATTTTTTTTTAAAATGCATGAAATTTTCTGAATTTTCTGTTTATGCAATACATTTAGTTGTATTAGGTCATCTCAATCAAATTTTTTATCAGAATTCCTCTTTTTTCACATGACTTTCTTCTATGCAAGTTTACTTGGTCTTTCTCGATTTTGTGGCTTGTAGGTGAATCAAAGGAGCTATTGCAACATTTGGATCAGTCACAACATCAACTTGGAAAGCAAAAATAATCAGGTGCGCTCATTTCATCCTTCATCTCTTAATCTTGTTTGTCACACATTTCAATTTGGGGCATAAAATCAATCTTGTTTGATCACATATTCAAAAATCGGGTCTAAAATTAACCACTGTCTTCCTACACATTTGATTTGGGATCAAAAAGAACGAGTGCTTCATTTATTTCTTGCACACATTTCAATTTTCTAAGGTTCAATTAATAATTGTGAGTATGAATCAAGTGTGTGTGTGATCACAAACACCTCACTTGGTTTGCTTTTGTCAAACCCTTCATAGGAGGCCTGCAGGGGGATTTCATCACCCCTGGGGATGACCTCAATCAAAGTGTGAATCAAAAGACACGCTTGTTTAGGAGTTGAAATCGTGTCACTCTTGGCTAAGCCCCAAAGAACTTTATACCTTTGGGAAGTGAAGGTGAAGGGTGGGTTACCCCTTTCTCCCGGCTGTGTGACAGGATTTTTCTTTCAAATCATCCTTAGTTAGCCTTGTGTAGCCTAGCTTGAGACCTAATTTTCCATACCCCACTTGACTAGTCATAGGGCTTGTTGATGTGTCTTCCATGTGTGCTTGTTTAATAATCATCATTACATTCTTTATATTTCAAAATTCAAACTTGATTATGTATCTGGTGTGAGTGATTTATGTGTGTACATGTGTGATCATTCATTTAAACATTGCCAAATCAAGCTAAACACCAAACACATAAAGACAAGTCACTCTACACCTTCTTCCAACACATTCATATCCAATTACTTTCATCCTAATCATTCTTTTTAGCCACATCCTATCCATTTCATCCTAATCAATCAAGTCATCCAATCTAATCATTCCACATCATCACCATCACCAACAAAGTCCTAGTCACCACTTTTCAAAATGGTCATAATCATAAACAAGCCAAATCCTAATCATAAGCTGCCCAAAATCATAATCCAAGGGGGCTATCCCTCTAGGCCAAATCATGAGACAAAACCTAAGCCTGAAGTCATAATTAAAGGAGTCTCTTTCTCTAGTTCAAATCGTGAAACAAAACCAAAACATAAAATCAGACTTTGAGGGGCTTCTCCTTCCACCTCATACCAATCTAATCCATCCACTTCTTCATATGTCAATGCCACATCAAACTATCAAGCCACATCACAACAAACACATGTGAACTTAAGTTCTACCTTGCAAAAAGGCCAAACATCCTCAAGTCTTAATGCCACTTTTGACAAGGGAAACACCAATCTAGTTCATGCACCCTTACCATCATCCAATCAAAACCAAAACCCTAAGCCCACACCTTCCACCCATACACCTACAAAGGATGTGACCCAAAGGCTACTAGCAAGGAATCAAACATCACCATGTCATCCAACTCATATTCTTGAACATACAAAAGAGTCATCAAACATCATGCCAAGTCCTTCAAGCCAACCATGTCATCCACAATCCCTTGAGCCAATTCAAGATTCTCCCTTCATAAGTCCAAGTCACCCTCTATCATGCTCCTATGTTTTTTACCATCAATAACATGACAAGTCTCTCCATGATAAATCCCCTTCCACCTCCATTCAAATAGGTCATGAGGTATGTCAAGAGCACAACCCTAAACATGAGGAAACATTACCCCCTCATCCACATAAAGATCAACACCCTCCCAATGATTCCATTCATAACATACCTAATACTATTCATGATCAACCTTCCATCTTTGATCAAGACCCCTTTTATGATCAAGAAGACCATGATGATCCTCTTAGCCAACTTTATGCATTCCATGGTCAGGAGCTTTCCACCTCACCCATCCATGATGCACAAACATCCACTTCCCTTGATGAGACATATGCCTCCCAAGCACACATAGAAGATAAAACAAATACATTGGATCTAAGTGAACACAATGCTAATCAAGATCTTAATGATCCCCCATCACCCACTATCGACCCCATTGCAAGTCCTCCATCATATCCTATTGGTCTTTCTACCCTCATTCATGAATGTTCCTCCTTCGAACAACAACCATTATCTTCTCCATCCAATAAAGAACTCATGTCTAGTGTTTCACCTACACCTAGTCCCATTGTCCATTGCACGCTCCAAAACATGAACCACCAAGGTAAAGGTCTAGACCTTCATAAACAAGGTATTTTGGAGCCCATCCATGTCAAAGTCCCTCCATGCTCTTATGACCTTGGACATACACCCCAAGGACAACAACCTAAAGATGTTGGTACTTCCTCCATGCATCCCAAGTCCACTTTCCATCATAAAGCCTATCATATCCCTAAAACATATGTTGCCATATCTCCTCCATCATCCTACAAATGTCAAAATCATGTGACCATACACCTTCCACCATCAAATTTACCACCATTGCTTCCAACTCCTAATATACAACCATCTAATCTACCTCCACTTCTCCCAACACCTAATATCCCCATTATCCAATCCCCTTATCCCTCCATCCATAAATCGTCTAAAAATCCTAATTATGACCAATCAATGCACACATTGTCTAAACATAAAGTCTCCACTCATTCCACCAAACCCAAGGGATTCCAAAATAAAAGTGGGGATGCCTCTACACATAAAGTCAAAAATCCTAAAAATCTGCATGTCTTAGGGCATCAATGCAAAATATCCAAGCCAAGTACATCTAAAAGGATATATAAGCCCATTCCTCCAAAAGAAAAGTCTAAAAAAAATGGTTTGGGTACCTAAGCAAAAATAAATCAAGTCAAACAAGGCATTCACATCACAAAAATCCCAACCATCCACTTCCATCCCACATTCTCATTCCATTCAAAAGTCTCAAATTCCTAAAACCCACAAGCAAAACAAAAATCATAAAAATACTAAGTCTATGTGGGTACCAAAAACACTACACCCTCCACCTCCTAAGAAAACATCTTCATTGCTTCCTACACCCCATCCAAATCAAAAGCTTCAACGTTTATCACAGTGTGTGCAACCATTGGTCATGGTTCCCTTCCATTTCATAACAATTCCACATACCTCCATCTCCTCATCCTTCATGCATTATCCTACATATCTCCCCCACCATCTTCCTATGGTCCTTGTTTTTGCAGAAACCTTTCATGCATCCTTTTTCACAAGTCCTATTCAATCCACATCATCATCCACTATTCCCCATCCATTCTTACATAAGACTTTCATAATCCGCCATCTACCTACTCCATCTCACACTCATGCAATTCCTTACCAACATCTATGAGCATAATGACATTTGACATGGTCCATGCAATGGCATTCATCTCTAGCGAGACTATCACCTTTCATGCAACTAGACACTTGAGTCCCTCCTATCCATATTCTCCTTCTCCTATCCAAAAAGGCAACAAAAAAAAAAGTAAAGAGAAATCCTTTCATCCAACGGTGAAAACCTGGTAAACAAGCACCCTGGATAAGTACCATGATGAAAACCTAGCAAGTAGGCATCATGTGTAGGTTGATCTTCTATGTCACTTACACTTGGGGGCACAATGTCTTATATGTCCAACCTATCATTTACATCCTACCCGAAGACAAGTTTGTGGTGATCTTCCCAAGTTTGACACCCTTGGCACCAAGAAGATTATCAAACCTTAGGGATTTAGGGCCTATAGTTCATATCACCAACCAATTGGTACCATTGTTGGGGATAGATTTTTGGTTTTATTTTAAGACCTTTGCAAATCAAAATAGAAAAGTTTTAGTGTTTGGTATTTGAAAGTTTGGGCTATTGGAAAATATTTTATCTCTTCCAAGTGAAGAACAACATCTTTGTTTTAGTCAATCTCAAACTCAAAAAGTAAATCATAAAAATATATTATGGAGAGAAGATGAAAATTAGTGTACTAGAAAGGAAAATATAAACCTTCCACCAACGCACGAACATATCCATCATGTGAAGCTCAAAATTATGGTAAGTTGTTCAAACCTACCTATCATTTCTTAGAAGTTGGCTTTGCAAGTAAAGATAAATAATGTATGGATTTTCAAAATCAAAACTTTTATACTTCTAAAGATTCAAGTAGCAACATAATCAGAAAATATAGACAAATCTCTAGGATGTTGGACTCAAGGAACACTGAGAGGGGGGGTGAATCAGTTTTCTGCAAAATTTAACTTTATTAACCTGATCTTTAAACCATTCACAGCATTTAACCAAAAGAAAGATGCAAGAACATAAAGGAATCAACAATAACACAAGGATATTTACGTGGAAACCCTGTTAGGGGAAAAACCACAATGAAGGTTAATCCACAAATTTATACTCTATTAAAAGTATTAAGAAAATGGGAATGCACATGCATTCAGGCACACTGCCTAGAGCTCACTGCTCAAATACAAAATGAAGACTCACTATCTTACAAAAGATTTACAAAGATACTAGAGTGGATGAACTATGTAGTAGCATCTGCTAATGCCTAAGTATAGTTTCGGTTAAGCTCATCATTCACACTTCTGACCTTCTATCTGATTCTACTCTTCTACTATGTCTGCTATTATTCACGTCTCAAAACCTTTTATGGAAAAATGAAAATGTGCATAATTCGTACTTCACTCCTACAATATACTTCGCACATACACCATTGCTCACACTCATACATTCACACACCAAAATGATCGCTTATATATCTACAACTAAAGATTTAAACATTCATTTGTCGGCTTCAACAAAATATAAAATATTTACCAACGGTCGGCTCAATCTAGAATTAATATTCAATGCGCACCCATCAAAGTTGGCCACAACATAGTGAGGGCCCAAAACAAAATCCTCAAACACAAAATACCTTAAATAATTACTCCTCAAATATTTTCAATGTGCTACATTCACTTAGTCGGCCTTGTTCAATTGTTCAACAAAAAATTAATCTACCAGATCTCCTAACTCGTACACCAATTGATGCAACGGCACAAAACTTTGAGAATAAGATATTCTAGATGCTCAACGACCTTTCCTGAGATCCACAACTCAAACTGATAATTCAATAATGCATATGGATCAACAAACTCTACTTTAGTTGGATACCTTGTTCTTCATTTTTTTCTTTCAATATGAACAAGTATTGAACTGCAGACCAAATCAATGACTTAGGTTGCAATCAATGACAACACTAGAAGCCATATGCCAACAATCTCTCCCTTTGTCATTGATGGTAACACTTAGTGAAAAATGACTAAGTGTCGGAACCATCATGAATACACTGCCAACCTTCAAAACTTCAAAACACAACTCCCCCTGAATTTGATAAGGAATTTTTCACTGCTCTCTCTCCCCCTTTGACATCAATCACAAACACGTATCCAATCTCCCCCTTTGAAATGTAACCAAAAACTTTCTTATTCAAAAACTAGTTCAAAATTTGAAGAAATACAACTGCACTTGTGTCAGAAAATTATTTTGTATTTTTCTTTCATCTCCGGAATAAACTTCTTCCAAGCTTCTACTGCAATCCCAATTATTATGATTATGTTGTTCTTAGATGTCTGGTTGATAATCTTGATGAGAGATTCTGAAATTGTAATGGATTCTTCTAATTTCTCTCCTTTCCTCAGTATCTCAATTAATTGTTCCAGTCTGCGTTATGTTAAATCTTTTACTTTCCAAAAAGTGTCAACAATCTTGTTTCTGGTGTTTTGAACATTTATATGCTCATATTGTAATTCTTGAATTCTCTTCTTAATTGCACCATCCTGATCCTGGAACATGTTGAAATTTTGTCCAATATTGTTTAGCTTTGTTTCAATTTGTTCCAACTTTTCTTTGTATTTACTGACTACATGAGGCCATCGAAGACAATAGTTATAGATGTTGTTTGTTGTGCTTATGCATTGCCTTAGTTGATTCATTTTCCTTTTTAGCTTGGTGAGTGATACTTTGTACTGCTCCTTCAGGTGCAAAATTACTTCTTCTTCCTTGTTCTGGGACTCAGAGTCCATGATTTCCTTGATGCATTCAATCATCTCTTTTGGAAACATATTATGTAAACTTTCTAATTCAATATGGTTGTGCACAAGATGAGCACTTAGTATGTTTAATATCATGTCCTGCTCATATGAGGGTCTGATACACCATATATTTGTAATTTTTTGCATCCTGTCTTTCTCATGAATAAGTTGCAATATCTCTTCTTTGGTTAAATCACTTTCTTATGTCATTTCCTTTTCTTTTTCTGGTTCAGTTGCTTCCAGTTCTTTCCTTTGGGTGTCCTCAATTTCCTTATCAAATTCCTCATCTAGTATATTCACAATCATTTATTCTTTACTACCCCCTTCAACTCTTGGAGTCTTGCATGTCGATGGAGTGAAAGAAAAAAAATTCTTTTGCTCTTTTCTTCTTTCTCTCCATCTCACCAGAAGAGGAGCCAACTTCAAGTGCCCTTAGCGGAATGGGAATACTAATTGAACCAAACTTTCCTAGCAAACCTTTAAAGAAACTTTCATATTATTTATCATAGTTTTCCAAATTGTTAGAGTGTATGTAAATATGCTTGCAAACTGGTTCACTCTCTTCACATACTACATTGTTCTTCAGTGGTAAGTGTGGACATCTAAATTTGGACACTTAATTTATCCAAATTCATCCCCTTTTGTCTTATTTTCGTTAATTAAGTAATACTGCTATTATTTAATTAATATCTTTAATTCTGCCAAATCCCTAAGGTATTTAATCAATAATACCTTATCTCTTTAATCCTCCTTCCATCAATTGAATTAAATAAATATTCATTTATTTAATTCCTTCATGTCACATCCTCCATCATTTTTTCTTATCTTAATCCTTCTTCTAATCCCATCATTAGGATGTGCACATGCCTAATCCTTGATTAGATGTGTCACATCCTCCAACTACCAAGTTGGCCTCTAATCTCTCTTAGCCACCTAACCTTCCTCCTAACCCTCATCCAGCTTGTCTAATCACTTTTAGTCAATCTCCCTTATCCCCCAAGGAATTTTTAATTCTTTTTATTCATCCTAGGCTCCTCTCTCTCCCCATGTGAATTTTTGAATTCACCTTTAATCCCCTGCACTTAGAATTTTAAATTCTTTTCCATCTCCCCATGAGAATAGTTGAGGAATTTTTAATTCCTCACATGTCCTCTCACCCACATGGGGACAAGTACCTCCTTTATGAGGAGATCTTGTCCAATCCCAAGGTACTTTGTACCCCCCTCCATGTCATGTACTATCCTTCCACCTCATGTCCACCTCACCTTTTAGGGCTATATCACCATGCCACATGTCAAGATGTGAGGGCTTGTGAGTTCTCAACTCACCTTAGCCCTACATCTTGATATTTGGTGGCTCAATCTTGGCCATCCATCTCCTCTAGGAATTCTCAAAATTCCTATAAATACCCCCTCTTTTCTCTCATTTGAGGGGAGATCATTTTGCTAGCCAAACTCTTGCAATTTTATTTCTCAACCCACACTTAGCCATTTTCATGTGTTTATCCACTTGCACTCATCCTCACAACATCATTTAGCTTGCATTTGGTGCCATCTAAGGAGCATACACATCAAAGATCGAAGGGCCAACCAAATGATTGATTCGACGCAAGGTATAGAGTTCCATTTTCTTGTTTTTATCCTGTGTTGTTTCCAACTTAGGCTAATCTTGAGGTGTAGGTTGTTTTGGTGTTTATTTGCACTCTTTAACTTGCTGCTTTTTTTCTAACGCTCACATTTGACCTATCACAGTAAGCAATTCAGAAAATACATCACAAGACATATAACCAAAGTACCAAACTTGAAAGGGTAACCTGCCTCCTTTGTCAATTGTACGTTCTCCATTAGTTGATCTTTCAGAAATCCGCACAAGTCAAAATCATGATCTTCTATTATCATCTTGTGAGAAATGTAAACAACACCTACCAAAGTTGCACCTTCTCTATTTCTGAAAAAGATTTTATAAGACACTCCATGTGCAATGTACCTTGTCACTGAATCTCTGATTGTTGAGATTAGTAATTCCCTTTGATCTATAGTTACTTTAGTTAGCATTTCTACTTCTTTATTTCAGATTACTTCTTTCTCGGTACATCCCCAACTTTGCATAACCCAGTTATAGTTCCAATCACTTCTTTTGAGATATGGTAGGGTTTATCTAGAGTTAGAATATCATCATTCAATCTATTCAGAATAAACCTAACAATTTCTATGTTTTTGAAATAGGGGAATTCACATCAAATATCCAAGCTTCTGTGTTTTGCTTCTCTCAGCCATCTCAATTCCTCAAGCGACAACATGTTTCTTACAACTCTAATCTTCTCACTGTTATACTCATCTAGGTTTATCATTCCTTTGATTTGTTCCATTTTACCTTCCATATAGAAGTTCTTCTACCACACACCAAATTAAATGGAAAATCCACAAAACAACTGAAATACCTGGTGAATTAGGGATTCATCGTTGAATTATCTTCACCCCTTCGAGATTCTGCTGTAGAGTGCTCTCCTTCTTCTTTTCTTCAATATAAAGTGGAAAATGAGGGTTCCAACTTTCTTTTTATAACTTGCACACCTAATTTTTGATGCATTAAATGTTTTCTTCCCTAGGTGTTCCGGATACCCTATTTTTTTAGTCAACGAGAGAAAAATTATTCTGTGAACCTTCAATTGCTTGAATTTATGTACAAGTGCACTCCAATGCATCTATAAATCTTTAATACAATTGTTGACAATCTTCTGCATTCTAGCACCAACTACCAACCGAGGGAAAAGGATTTTCTTGAAAAACTCCCCCTGGGCCAATGGCCTGAAATCAATTTTCGGCGGAATTACCAGCACCAAAATCTGGTGTAGAACCATTTCTTGTATCAGACTCACTCTTTCTTATGCCCAAGTCTTCTTCATTTGATCTCTTATCTCTTCCATAGTCACTTTCCCTTTCCCTTTATCATCTTTCTACGTATTTTTTCCTTTGTATGCCGGACCTCTTCTATCCACATTTTTGTTTCTGTAGAATCTTTCAATGTGACTGTATTTGTTGCAATTGTAACACACAGGATTTATTTGTCTAGATCAGTCATTCCATTGATTTCCTCTTGATCTGCACTAGTTAGAAATATTCCCAAATCTTCCATAGGTATAACATTTAACATTCCTTCTACTAATGGAGTTGTTTGACATATTTATGCATTCAATTGACGGATACCTTCGAGCTTTGTTCATCTAATTTCTTTTCCTGAAATTCTTTTCTTCAAATCTGGAACTTTATCCTTTTTCATATCTAAGACCTCGCTTGTCATTTCCATTCTTTTGACCTTGAGTCAACTCATCAAGCTTAGCTGAGCTAATCTTGAACTTCTCCTTGTATTCATTTGTAGTAGCAAGTTCATCCCTGAGAATATCAATTTGTCTTTCAAGCTCTTCTTCATTATTTGGATTGTTGCAATTCAATCTCCAAGTGAATGAATCCTCCATTAATTTTGTTGCATTCATCAGATCTTTCTTTTAAGGACTGAGCAAGATTCTCCTCATTCTTCATTCTTTCTTCAATCTCCTTAGTCAGTTTCATCACCATAGATTTCATCTCATGTTTTAGGGTAGCATTATCTTTTGCAATCTTTTCACATTCTTAAGTTATTTCCTTCAAGGTTTGATTCAGGTGAACATCTTCCACATTTTTACTTTCTTTTTGCTTGATTTGATCACAAAATTCCTTTCTCTTTTCTCTTGACTCATTGATTTTATCTTTTCAATGATTGAATGAATTTCTCAACATCCTTAAGACTTGCTTTCAATTCCCAAACTTCTTCTTTCGATTGATCAAGATCATCAAGTGCCACCAAAAGTTGTTGTTGAAGACTACAAGAGTCCGTTACTTTCCAAGATCAACCTCAAGTTGTTAAACATCTTCCAAGGAACTAAGCTCTAATACCAATTTTTGGACTCAAGGAACACTGAGAAGGGGGTGAATCAGTGTTCTACAAAATTTAATTTTATTAACCTGATCTTTAAACCATTCATAGTATTTAACCAAAAGAAAGATGCAAGCACATAAAGTAATCAACCATAACACCATAACACAAGGATTTTTATGTGGAAACCCTGTTAGGGGAAAAACCACGGTGGAGGTTAATCCACAAATTTATACTATGTTAAAAGTATTAAGAAAATGGGAATGCACATGCGTTTAGGCACACTGCTTAGAGCTCATTGCTCAAATACAAAATGAAGACTCGCTATCTTACAGAATATTTACAAAGATATTGGAGTGGATGAACTATGTAGTAGCATCTAATAATGTCTGAGTATAGTTTCGATTAAGCTCATAAGTTGCACTTCTAACCTTCTGTCTGATTCTGCTCTTCTACTCTGTTTTCTATTATTCACATCTCAAAACCTTTTATGCACAAATGAAATTGTGCATAATCCGTACTTCACTCCTACAATATACTTCGCACATACACCATCGCTCACACTCATACATTCGCACACCAAAATGATCGCTTATATATCCGCAATTAAAGATTTAAACATCCATATGTCGACTTCAATAAAATGTAAAATATTTACCAACAGTCGGCTCAATCCATAATTAATATTCAATGCGCAACCCTAAAATTCGACCACAACATAGTGAGGGTGCAAGAAAAAATCCTCAAACACAAAATACCTTAAATAATTACTCCTTGAATATCCGCAATGCGCTACATTCACTTAGTCAGCCTTCTTGAATTATTCAACAGAAAATTAATCTACCGGATCTCCTAACTCGCACACCAATTGATGCGACAGCACAAAATTTTGAGAATAAGATATTACATATGCTCAATGACCTTTCCTAAGATCCATAACTCAAACTGATAATCTGGTAATGCATATGGATCGGCAGACTCTACTTTAGCCGGATACCCTATTCTTCATTTTGTCTTCTGGTATGAACAAGTACTGAACTGCGGACCAGATCAATGACTTAGGTTGCCATCAATGACAATACTAGAAGACATATGCCAACATAGGATTGTTTATGGTGAAATAAATATATGATTTTTGGCAAAAGGGACAAGGATAGATATTGGAATGCATATCTTACTTGCCAGTTTTACCCTTCTTTCAGCATATCATATGATGATAACTAAAAACTAGATGAATTTCTAGATTAGCTAAGAAAGGAGGCACATAAACAAATAGTAATTGCTGAGCAAAAAGAGGTTTAATTACAAAGAATAAGTATGCTTCTTGATAGGATGAATATGGATAAACATTGTAATAGTTTTTTTTTTGGCATGAATTATCTAAGTACAAAAATATATGATATTAGAAATCATCCCCATCTTCCCAGGGTGAAATCACAATATTATGTCTCACTTTTTGGCCAAGATGGACATTTATATCAGTATTTTTAACTGAATCTTCATCTTTAAAGACCTATAGCAGATAAACCATTAAGAATTTGAAGATGATGTGAACTAGTGATTTGTGGAAACTTATGTGTAGATTCTAAATATATATTTTTTAGTTTTTTTTTAAATAAATCATGAATCTTTCAACATCTCCTTTAATAACTAGTTTTAAATAGAAAGCAACATTTTCATAAAGTAACGTTTGTGTCGTCCAACATAACTTTTTTTCTATAAAGGATAAAATTATTTTTTGAAATATAGATTCTCAACATCAATATCTAGGGAAAGGATATTTTTTCATAATTTTTTTTTACATTTTTTTAATTAATTTATGAAGTCACTATAACTATAATTTGGACATATGTGTGTGTCATCCAACATAACTTGTTGTGTAAATATCAAAAACCTTTTTCTAGTGAAACAAGGACATCAATACCTAGGGCAAGGCTATCTTTTGAATTTTTTTACAATGATTTACTATTTTTCCACCTCTATAGAACAAAGAGCTTGATGTTTAGAGAAAAACCTATGTTCAATAAAAATTAAAAAATTAAATACAAAATAAAATGAAAACATATAAAAAATATACTTGTTGGAAAGATCGTTTTGAGGGCTACGATCTTGTAAAATATCTTGTCAAGTTCAACTGAAGGTCCAACCCGAGGTTTGAAATTGAGCCAAAGCTGCTTAGCTAAGGTACCTTCAACTGAAGACCTTATTTCCCAAAATTAGGAATGTTGACCTCCCTAGTGGCAGTTTTAGATGACACAACACACTTGAAACAAAGCTAAATAGGAATTTGGTGAAAGATGCATATAATTTCCCTAGGATCTAAAAGCATTTTGGTTTGATCTCCTGATAGATATCCATGTATTCATAACTTGGGCTTCCTTTTTTCTTGTCTTCTTTCTCTCCTTTCTCTCTAGTTTTTGTATAAATAATCTAAATAAATAAGACTTGTTTCCTAATTTTATTCATCTCTTAAAGCTAAATTTAATAAAGAATCACTAGGTAGTTTCTTAATTTTTTTCATCACTTTCCAATTTCTAGGTGCATAAGTTAAATGTTTTTCCTATTTTTCCTTCTCATTTCCTAATTTTATTTCTAGATTGTGTCTTTAGTCAGGAAACTCTTTCAAGTTAGTTATTTTAGGTTAGGTTCTAGTTGAATTCCTATTTGTAATCTAAATTAGATAATTTAATCTATAATTTTGATAAACATATTTAAATAAAGAAAACTCTAAACCTAGTTTCTTAATTTTGTTCATCTCTTAAAACTTTAAATAAGAAGTTTCTTATTTTTTTCATCTCTTAACACTAAGTTTCCTAATGGTGTAAGGCCCAATTTTTCTATTCAATTTTGTCTCAACTTATTGCTAAAATTCTAATGTTTTAGATGTTTTAGGACTTAATTACAAGATATTTGTTAGATATGTACATGTGTGACATGTGTGAGTTAATGATATGGATTGATTATATTAATTCATGATGTTAACCCCAAATTTTATGTTTAATGTATATTCATTAACAATATCAATTATTGGTCATTACAATTTGTTATTGTGAATGATTGTGTACATTATTAAAATTATGATGAACAAGCATATTGAATATGATACAATTGAGATCATATGTAATGTTTAGATGATATGGTTGTTAATTTTGATTCATAATTTCACTATGTTGATCAATATTGAGTAATCTATTATGTGATGTTACACACCCTTATTTCTATTTTTATGACAACAAGGATATATTTGTCTAACCTATTTTGTTGTAGCATGTTTTACCTGACTTAGTTACAAGATATTTGTTCTATGTACATGTGTGACATGTGATTTAATTCAATATGAATTGATTATGTTCATTCATGATGTTAACATGGCCAATTTTTATGTTTAATGTATATATTCATTAATTATATCAATTATTGGTCATTGCAATTTGCTATTGTGAATGATCAAGTGTAAATTAAGAATTGTTCCATGTGCATGTTATTAAAATTATGATGAGCATAGTGAATATGATTCAATTGAGATCATGTAGTGTTTAGATGATATGGTTGTTAATTTTGATTCATAATTTCACTATGTTGATCTATTGAGTAATATATTATGTGATGTTATGTGTGCCCTTATTTTTATGTTTATGACAACAAGGATATATTTTTCTAACCTATTTTGTTTCAACTATGAGTTTTGAAATGATACTTATTGTGCATATTGAGTGTTCTTTTGTGTTAATTCATTTTTATTGAATATTTCAAATTAATTCCTTTTGTAGAAGGGCCATTTTAAGGACATAAATGTGTGTCAAAAGCAATGTAATTTAAAAGAGGAAAATCAGTTACGATGTGCACATCCATATTTTAATAATATATTTTTAATATATTCTAAAATCTTCTCTTTTATACATGATATGTGTACAACTGCTCAAAAAATGGAAACTGGAGTAGAGGTCCTTGAGCCAAATTTAGTTGTTGGAGAAGAGGGGGTTGAATAAAATATGGTTGATGTTATGGGGGAGGCCCAAGTAGCACAAACAATTGATGTTAGATAGGAAGCCCATACACAATTTGATGTTGGACAGTGGTCAAGATCACTTCCTTCTACCGATATTCATACTATGAATCTAATTAAAGAGGTGAAGAGAAAAAAATATTACAAAAATATAGATCATTTACTTGAATTAGATATTAAGAAATTTAATTTTTATGATGAGCAACCTACTGCTACAACTAAGAGGGAATTCACAATAACTTCAAAGGAAATAACTAAGACTTATTTTAAAATTCATGATACACATGGTCAAGCCCAATTGTTATCAACATTACTTCTTTGTGATGACCTAAAAGAGCCACTATAATTGATGGGTGTAGATTTCACAAAAAGGATGAAAAGACGAGGCCTAGAAGACTTAAATATTATTGAAAATATTAAAAAAGGTTTGAGTTCCATTGGAAAGCAATCACAATCAATGGATAAGAGCATTTCAAGGAGAGTGATCTTGGCATCTATTATAAGTCCAAAAATGACAAGAATGAGTCAAGTCTCTTCACTTTCAAGTGAAATTGGCTTAAATAGGAGACTAACAAAATATGTGAAAAGGAGAAAGGTTTTGGATGATACTACTATAGAAGGAAAATGGGCATTGATGTGTAGGGCTCCTCATTCTGACAAGATTGTAAATGGTGTTAGAAACTTGGTCTTAAGTTTTAGGCATGATCATACTCATCCCTCATCAAATAAAAGAGATTTTTTAAAGATAGGATCAGGCCTAGAGACAATTTTTAACTTCATACAAAATATTGGTTAGACATAACACAACATGAGATGTATACGACGTTTTGTGATGCAAATCCTCATATAAAGATTGGACAAAGAATGTTTTAAATGTTAAGGCCACATTATGTGAGGGAAAACAAGGTTTTTAAAACTTGTTTTTGTTATCATATTGAATTTGATCTTTACTATCAAGTGTTTTGAAAGATTAGAGAAGAAGTGATGGTTCTCAAAATGCACCTCCTAAATGGGTAAGTCAATTCATAGCATCCATCCTATATGTGATAAATCTGATAATGATGTAGATGGACCTCCAATGAAATGCATAAAAGGAATTTGTGAAACATGTAGAAATATAGCTAAAATTCCTTTGAGAAATGAAGATACTGACATATCAAAGATGGTAAATTGCAAGAGTTACAAGTACATAAAGTTTGAAAAAAAATTGGAAAAGAATCCACAAGGTTAGATTATGTAGAAGAAGAGGTACTTATATGGAAAAATTTTGTAAATTAATTGATACAACCATACATACATCATTCATTTTATTTTAAGTGGCAAGAAAAGCAATATCAGTTGTTAAGAGATAATTTCCCAGTTGGAACAATTTTATCAGTAGTTGACTTTGCAGAAAATTACTCTTTTACCCATCAAAGGGAGATTCAAACACAATATTACTATTTAGAGCAGGTCACTATTATGTTGCATGTTTATTATCGACATGAATAATTGGATTTGGATGGTGTTGATAGTACATATGAAAAATGAGTCATCAAGAAAGAATATCACTTTTATATTAGTGATGATCAAGAGCATGACACACTTTTTGTCCAACATTATTTTAAGAATTTTTTTGAAGATTTGGCAAGTAGAGGTGTGAAGATTGAAAAAAAATTGTATGGTCTGATAGGTGTGCATCACAATTCAAATCATCAAGGTCATTTTATGCACTATGTAGATATCATTGACATGATAATATACCACATGTTTGGAGTTTATTTGAGAGTGGGCATGGAAAGGGTGAACATGACGGTGCATGAGCTTGCATCAAATGTGCTCTAAGAAAACATCAAATGAATTATGAGCTAGAGCATATAAATTATGCACATGATCTTGTTGAATGGTGTAAGAAACACTTTGCAAGTGATGTGAGCACATCTTCAATGAGGAACCATGTATGTCCAAATAGAGTGTTTTGGGATATATCATGTATGTTTAAATTTATTGTTTGAAAAAAGTTTTGAACTTGTTTTTATTTAAATTTAAGTTTAAGAACTCAGATATATATTAAATTAACTTGAATTATTTATATATTTTTTGTAGGAGTGGATAGAATAATAATGCATGGATGCAAGAGGGTAGACAAAACAAGATCTTTGCATTGTGTGATGAGTACAGATGGACACACATGGACATTGTATACAAGAGATTACTCTTATTTTTTTATGAATGCATTTTGGGACACTATGATAGTTGCAACAACCAACAATGTGTCCATATGTCGATGAATAGAATTTGGTGTCACTAGTTGTTACTAACACATACAATTAATATGAAGACGAAAGATTTGAATACATTCATTTGATTTCAATTGATTATGACCACATTTCAGGATTAATTAAAAAAGGTACGTGTGCATGTGTATATAATAAATTTTAACTTGCAAAGTTTGTAACTTTTTCAAGATCAATTTATAAATTATAATATTTGTTAATTTAGACAAAAATAATAATTGTAATTTATTTATATATTGATTTTTTTCTATAATTATTTAGATTGGTTCTATTTTTTAAAATTGAATGTATCTTGTACATATAATGTGTACAAGAGATGTTTTTGCACTCATAGCAGAGGTTGTAAATATAGAAGGTGTTTGTTATTATTTATTATGTTGCACAGAGGAGAGGATGAAGTTAATGAAACCAAAAACAAATGATGAAATCTTATTTCCCATAGGTTCAATTGTACTGCAAGGAACATATCTCAAACAAGTAAAAATTGTTCAAAATGGGATTCATTTTATTGATTACCATCATGAAAAACATTGTGTTACAATATAGCCACCTGGTAATTGCTATTGGCATATCTCTTCATCAAGTTCCACGTGCACATGGACGTCATAATTGGAGACTTGATAGAGATGATCATCAAAGAATATTACAAGTTATTGAAGACCGAGTTGATCCAATCGATGTGGTAAATGAATTAGCAAGTTGTTAAGGAATGAATATTTTGAGCTTAGTTATTCACACCAACTTTCTATTATCAAGTGGTCATGTAATCAAGTATTTTCAACTTGTTAATTTAAGTTCATTTAAGCAATTAAGAACATTTAAAAATGTGCCCCTTAGAGATATATGTTCATTTGGATGTGATATATGTGATATTTTTCTTGTTTCATTCAAATATACTCTCAAATGTTATTAAAGAACTACATCTGTATAATATATTAAATATTTTAGATAATATATCTTTCTACCTAGAGATTGTAGGTCCATTTGTAATTAAAATTTACACATTGTCATGTATGTCATTTATGACTTGAATTGTATCTTTTAGTTAATATATCTTTATTTCCATCTTTTATTAAATAGTTTGGGATTCTTCTAGTATCTTCAATTTTTATGAGATTGAAAGCACTAGTACTATTGTGACATATTAAAACATGAAGGCACATATGCATTCAAAATAAGTATAAAAACAAAATGATGAAATCACTAGTTTGGTGCAAGTTGTGAAATTATTTCGATTGTAATAATTATGAATCACTTTAATTATTTTGATTTCAAATTTTCTTTTTGGAAGAAGAGATGGATTCACCATAATATATAAAAAGAGCATGGAATGTGATAATTTTTTGATGTTAGATCTTCCTTTTGGCACCAAGGAAGGAGGTGCATAAGTATAAGCAGGTTCTAGAACATGTTTTAATCAGTCGGATCTCATGATACCCTTAATTATATGTTCTTTTTTCATATTGTACCTATGTTAGAACAAGGGTTTTCAAGGTACAAAGATACTTTATAGGTGCATTAGTTGCTTTCATACATTGTAAAGGATCCAATTTTCCCTAGAGGTATTATAACATTTGTAATTAAACTATGGATAGTGGAATGAGGAGAAAAATGCTCACTCTTGTTGAATTTTTTCCCCTTTAGTGTAGTGCCCTTCTGAATTTGACCTCTCATGACATTTGAGTAAGTTTTTTTGGTTGAATTGAGATGTCACGTTGTGCTCATTAATATATTGCTTAATTGATTTTTAGATTATGCGATTAAGTAATATTGACTAGCCTTGATTAATCTAATTAATTAAATTAAGAAGGATTAAAAGGCAACTTGAATTAATTGGGAAGTGAAATGATAATTAAATGAACTATGTATTTTGATTATTAATCATTAAATTAAAATAATAATTAAAAGAAGTATGTTTATAAAAAGGTGATATTAATTATTAAAAATAAATAATGTGGTTAAATGTTTTATGATAAAAAAATAAATATAGATGAATATTATTGCCATTGGATTTTAATTAATGGGAAAGTAATTTAATTTTAAATTAAATAAAAGAGACAAGTTTTTGGAACTGAATTGTAAAAACTGAAAAAGATCGAAAAAGATGGGAGCATGCACATGCACGACTCGAAACCGAAAATGGAATTAGAAACTTTTTATCTTTATTGATTTTTGTTTTTGAAGACTTACCTTTTATTTGGATTTTCATGTTGGGGAGTGGGCAGAGAAAATTTTAACCAGAAAGTTATTTTGGTTTTTGGGAAACAAGTAATTTGCTTTGCTCTGTAATTATTCTCGATAGTTATTCTCTGTAAAAGTAAAAATAAGACAACATTTAGAATTGTGAAGATTTTTTTGTCTGGGAGAATGGAGAATGGTCTAGAGGCTACGAAAGAGCTCATGTTTGCACATTTTCTCCAACATGCTTATATTTGTATAAAGGAGGATGGTTTCTATATGCTTTGTGTGAGGTGTGCGACTATTTGAAAGCGTTGGATGTGGTGCCTAGCGCTGCATAAGAGGTGTCAACCCTTATATTGTATTCAAGAATATAATAAATATGTGTGTGTGTATTGTTGTTAATATGTTGTGTTTTAATATGGGTCTATGCATTGTGTGAAACAACCAGTAAATGCAATGGAAACATTTATGATTATTTTATCTTACAACAGTATCTTAAATTTAAATATATTTAAATAATATGACTTTGTAATGAGCAAATGAATAAAATGTAATTGGTTGTTTATTATCCTTTATGATTATTACATTAAATGTATATGTGAATTTAAGGTTGATTTCTAATGGTTCCATTTCAATGTGTCTTCCTTTGAGTTATTTTGATTTGGGGAGATTTTATTCATTGAATTCGTGTTGAAATTTAATTGGGAACCCGTGTTGTTTTGATTTACCTCGGTTGTGAGTTTTTTTTATAGACGATGTTAGGCTTCTAGAGGTGGGGAAACTTGATTTATGTTGGATGTTCATGGTTAGATCTTTGTGAAGCATTTGATTGTATTTGAGATCTTGTGGGTGTTACCTTATATCATGGTTTTGTCGTTTGATATGGCTTTTGGGCGAGATGGTTCATGCCTCACGAATGTACTTGTTTTTTTTATGGTTTTGGTGCTTTATGTGCTTTGGTACACCCCTTAATGTTATGTGGTTTGTTCGAAGCTACTAGGGAGAGTGGCTCTTCATGGGGGCTGGCACACAAAAGGGAAGTCTAGGCAACCCATGGAAGAGTTTGTTTAACAAGTGATAACCTATTAAAAATAACTAGTGGGTTTGGGTAGGTACACACTAAATAAGATAAGTAAGATGCCTAGCCCATGTTGTTAGTGCTTTCGCAGACTAAGGGTGGGTTGAGAAGGCCTATATGGAAAGATCACTACCTTTTCCTCATGAAAGGTAAGTGATTCCACATGTGTCACCCTATGGGGTCGGCATCTAGTGAGAGGCAATCAAGGTAACCATAGATGGGGGTCGACGTCTAAATTATCGAGGTAACTCAAGGATGGGCGTCGGCATCTAGACTATCAGGGTAACCCATGACAGGACCTTGCGATGACACTCTTCCTTGTAGCAACCTTGGTTGTTGATGTTTTCCCCCTTGTTGTGTTTGTACCTCTAGAAGCAGATGTTTCTTGTGTTGTTGTTGCTCTTGTCGTGGAGTCTTGTTAGTCATTGTTCACTTGATTGTTTTATGTTGTGGGTCCTTCTTGTCATCTCATAGCATGGGGGGTGGACCTTAGGGTCCACATGGTCGGGTGGAATGTGCTTTGCACCCCATTGGGTCCCCATCCGAAGAATGAGATTGCAAAATTGTACCATTTGCAGTGACTCCAGAGATGTACCAGAGTTGGAACCAGTCTTGATGTTGTGTATTCATTCATTTCAGCTGTATTATTCCATGTCATTGTACTACTCTCATTCATGTTGGGAAGTCTTATTGTATTGATTTAATCTTTGAACGATGTATCTCCATATTATAAATGTAATGTATGTATATTCTAGACTATATCATGTTTTCATATATGGATGTTATCATTGATGTAATGTAATGGATGTATGATCATTGTAATCATATTCTATATTATGATTTTGAAATGTAATCTTGTAATGTGGAAATTATCGTTAAGGAATGGGTTTATGTTTAATAATGCAGTCACGTGTATCCCAGAGGACATAGTAGATATTGAATATGTATAATTGCATTACATGTATTGTATGTTAATGTTCATCTTACGTTATTAGTTTATTTTATTTTTTTTAAAAATTGTGCTATAGATTGCTAGTTTTCAGTTGGTTTTACTTGTCCTTTGGGTTTTGCGCAACGGGGCATTACATTTAGCCCATTTATTCCAAGGTAATTATGTTGGCCTAAAGTCTATGTGTACACTTTCTTTTGCATGATTTTCTTATTGTTATAAATAGAAATTAATGCGTTGTGCTTATCTTATGAACATTTATAAGTACAATAGTATCTATAGATAAAATTCAAAATTTGATGTTGTGAAGGTCTTGTAGGGTTGATAAGTACATTAAGAGAGTGCACTTTAAAAACTAATGTGGCAGTGCCATGGAATGGAGTGATGAAGAAAAATACATAGGTCCCATGGAATATTATCTTAGAACACTATATTGCAAAACATTACAATAAATTAGATCTTTGTTCTTATTATAGGAGTGGGTTTAATGCTACCCCTCTCTTCTCTATATTATTTTTTGGTTTGTCTCAAGGAATATGCTTTATGTGTAACCCATACTTACACACATGAAGTGTTCTCATAAATTACATTATCAACTTATGTTGAGTTATGATTTTGTGCCACAATAAGTTGCAAGCTATCATTGTGAAAAAAATTAGATTCTATATCATTGTGATGAAACAATAGGAGGCTTTCTAAGCTGTAATTTTTATCCAAATTTACTTGATTTAATATGGAAAGATCCAACAATTCCTCTTCTTCAACATGTAACAATAATAGTTCATTCTTTTAATAATTAGGTCCAATATTATTTTTCTAATTCATACATATATTATTAACATTATCTATTTTTAACAACTTTCATGGTCTAAATTATCAGGACATCATTTATGTGGTGACTTTGTAGCTTAAATCAAGACTATGTATATATCATATATAGGGAATTATAAGTCCACAAACGACAAGAAAGAGTCAAGTCTCTTCACTTTCAAATGAAATTGGCTTAAATAGGAACACAAGATATGTGAAAAGGAGAAAGGTTTTAGATGATACTACTGTAGAAGGCAATTGGGCATTTATGTGTAGGGCTCCTCATTTTGACAAGATTTAAGATGGTTTTAGGAACTTGGTCTTAAGTTTTCGCCATGATCATACTCATCCCTCATCAAATAAAAGAGATGTTCTAAAAGACAAGATCGGGCCTGGAGACAATTTTTGACTGCATACAAAACATTGGTTAGACATAACACAACATGAGATGTATATAATGTTTTGTGATGCAAATCCTCATATAAATATTGGACATGTTTCAAATGTTAAGGCCACATTATGTGAGGGAAAACAAGGTTTTTAAAACTTGTTGTCATTATCATATTGAATTTGATCTTTACTATCAAGTGTTTTGAAAGATTAGAGAAGAAGTGATGGTTCTCAAAATGCACCTCCTAAATGGGTAAGTTGAAATTCATAGCATCCATCTTATGTTATAAATCTAATGATGATGTAGATAAACCTCCAATCAAATGCATAAAAGGAATTTGTGAAACATGTGGAAATCTAGCTAAAATTCCTTTGAGAAATGAAGATACTGACATGTCAAAGATGGTAAATTGCAAGAGTTACAAGTATATAAAGTTTGAAACAAAAATTGGGAAAGAATCCACAAGGTTAGATTATGTAGAAGAGGAGGTACCTATATGGAAATTTTTTGTAAATTAATTGATACAACCATACATGTACATCATTCATTTTATGCTAAGTGGCAAGAAAAACAATATCAATTGTTAAGGGATATTTTCCCAGTTGGAATAGTTTTATTAGTAGTTGACTTTGCATAAAATTACTCTTTTACCCATCAAAAGGAAATTCAAACACAATATTACTATTCAGAGTAGGTCACTATTATGTTTCATGTTTGTTATCGACATGAATAATTGGATTTGGATGGTGTTAATAGTACAGATGAAAAACAAGTCATCAAGAAAGAATATCACTTTTATATTAGTGATGCTAAAGAGCATGACACACTTTTTGTCCAACATTATCTAAGAAGTTTTTTGAAGATTTGGCAAGTAGAGGTGTGAAGATTGAAAAAAAAATTGTATGGTCGGATGGGTGTGCATCACAATTCAAATCATCAAGGCCATTTTATGCACTATATAGATATCATTGACATGATAATATTCCACATGTTTGGAGTTTCTTTGAGAGTGGGCATGGAAAGGGGGAACATGACGGGGCATGAACTTGCATCAAACGTGCTCTAAGAAAACATCAAATGAATTATGAGCTAGAGCATATAAATTATGCACATGATGTTGTTGAATGGTGTAAAAAACACTTTCCAAGTGATGTCGACACATCTTCAACAAGGAACCATGGATGTCCAAATAGAGTGTTTTGGGAGATATCAAGTACGTTTAAATTTATTGTTTGAAAAAAAAATTGAACTTGTTTTTATTTAAATTTAAGTTTAAGAACTCAGATATATATTAAATTATTTTGAATTATATATATTTTTTGTAGGAGTGGATAGAATAATAATGCATGGATGCAAGAGGGTAGAAAAAACAAGATATTTGCATTGTGTGATAAGTACAGATAGACACATATGGACATTGCATACTAGAGATTACTCATTTTTTTATGAATGCATTTTGGGACACTATGATAGTTGCAACAACCAACAATGTGGATATGTCGATGAATGGAATTTGGTGCCACTAGTTGTTACTAACACATACAATGAATATGAAGACGAAAGATTTGAAGACATTACTTTGATTTCAATTTATTATGACCACATTTTAGGATTGATTAAAAAATATATGTGTGCATGTGTATATAATAAATTTGAACATGCAAAGTTTGTAACTTTCTCAAGATCAATTTATAAATTATAATATTTGTTAATTTAGAAAAAAAAATTAATTGTAATTTATTTATATATTGATTTTTTTCTATAATTATTTAGATTGGTTCTATTTTTTCTAAATTGATTGTATGTTGTACATATAATGTGTATAGGAGATGTTTTTGCAGTCATAGAAAAGGTTCTAAATATAGAAGGTGCTCGTTATTATTTATTATGTTGCACAGAGGAGAGGATGAAGTTAATGAAACCAAAAAAAATGATGAAATGTTATTTCCCACTAGTTTAGTTGTAGTGCAAGGAACACGTCTCAAACAAGTCAAAATTGTTCAAAATGAGATTCATCTTATTGATTACCATCATGAAAACATGTTACAATATAGCCACCTAGTAATTGTTATTGGCCTATCTCTTTATCAATTTCCACATGCACGTGGATGTCATAAGTGGAGACTTGATAGAGATGATCATCAAAGAATAGTACAAGTTATTGAAGAGCGAGTTGATCCAATCGGTGTGGTAAATTAATTAGTGAGTTGTTAGGGAATGAATATTTTGAGCTTAGTTATTCACACCAAATTTCTATTATCAAGTGGTCATGTAATCAAGTATTTTCAAGTTATTAATTTAAGTTCATTTAAGCAATTAAGAACATTTAAAAGTGTGCACCTTAGAGATATATGTTCATTTGGATGTGATATATGTGATATTTTTCTTGTTTCATTCGAATATGCTCTCAAATGTTATTAAAGAACTACATGTGTATAATATATTAAATATTTTAGTTAATATATCTTTCTACCTAGAGATTGTAGGTATATTTGTAATTAACAATTACACATTTCCATGTATGTCATTTATGACTTGAATGGTATCTTTTAGTTAATATATCTTTCTTTCCATCTTCTATTAAATAGTTAGGGATTCTTCTAGTATCTTCATTTTTTATGAGATTGAAAGCACCATTACTATTGTGACATATTGAAACATGGAGGCACATATGCATTCAAAATAAGTATAAAAATAAAATGATGAAATCAGTAGTTTGTGCATGTTGTGAAATTATTTTGATTGTAATAATTATGAATCACTTTAATTCTTTTGATTTCAAAATTTCTTTTTGGTAGAAAAGATGGATTCACCATAATATATAAAAAGAGTATGGAACGTGATAATTTTTTGATGTTATATCTTCCTTTTGGCACCAAGGAAGGAGGTGCATATGTATAGGCATGTTCTAGAACATGTTTTAATTGGTTGGATCTCATGATATCCTTCATTATATGTTCTTTTTTTATATTGTGCCTATGTTAGAACAAGGGTTTTCAAGGTACAAAAATACATTATAGGTGCATGAGTTGCTTTTTTACATTGTAAAGGATCCAATTTTCTCTAAAGGTAAATTATATCATTTGTAATTAAACTATGGATAGTGTAATGAGGAGCAAAATGATCACTCTTCTTGAAGTTTTTCCCCTTTAGCATGTTTATTCCAAGGGAATTATGTTGGCTTAAAGTCTATGTGTACATTTTTTTTTTGAATGATTTTCTTATTTTTCTAAATAGAAATTAATGTTTTGTGCATATCTTATGAACATTTGTAAGTACAATAGTATCTATAGATAAAATAGAAATTTGATGTTGTGAAGGTCTTGTAGGGTTGATGAGTACATTAAGAGAGTGCACTTTAAAAACTAATGTGGAAGTGCCATGGGATGGAGTGATGAAGAAAAATACATAGGTCCCATGGAATATTATCTTAGAACACTACATTGTAAAACATTACAATAAATTAGATCTTTGTTCTTACTATGGGAGTGGGTTTTATGCTACCCCTCTCTTCTCTATATTATTTTTTGGTTTGTCTCAAGGAATATGCTTTATGTGTAACCCATACTTACACACATGAAGTATTCTCGTAAATTACATTATCAACTTTTGTTGAGTTGTGATTTTGTGACACATAATAAGTTACAGACTATCATTGTGAAAACATTTAGATTCTATATTATTATGATGAAACAATAGGAGGCTTTCCAAGTTGTAATTGCTATCCAAATTTACTTGAAAACATGGAAAGATCCAACAATTTCTCTTCTTCAACATGTACCACTAATAGTTCAATCTTTTAACAATTAGGTTCAATACTATTGTTCCAATTCATACATGTATTATTGACATTATCTATTTTTTACAAATTTCATGATCTAAATTATCAAGTTATCATTTATGTGGTGACTTTGTAGCTTAAATGAAGACTATTTATATATCATATATAGGGAATATCATTATTGCACACCTAACCACTTCCGAAGAGTTACTAAATACTTTTATCATCTTCATTAAGTTTAATTATAAACATAAACATAAGTTCATTTAACTGTATAAACATATAAACATAAACATGTACTTTGAATAAACTTAAGTTCATAAGTTCATTTAAATATAAACATATAAACTATATTTGATTTACATAAACATATTTACATGTAAATGTATGTAAGTTACATGCAAATTCCATAAGTTGCACATGTCATCATATACATAAACATAAGTGTTTGTGTGAATATATGTCGTGTACCTAGTAATTTACGTTGCTAGGGACTTAGGGGACTTATTCACATGTTAAGTTTACTTAGGATATAAGATTCCTTCTAGAAGGCTTAGTTGGTTTTTCTAGAACTTATCTTATTAGCTTCTAATGAATGATTCTAGGTAGTTAGGTTGTTAGTTGTCACATGTCATAGGATTAAGACACATGTCACAATCATGTTCAATCCTATTTCTCACCTTGCCTATATAAGGAAGGTCATTGTACTCATATGGAATATACTTCATACCTCATTATCATTTTGATAGGTCTTAATATCAAGCAAGCTCATATTCTTGCATACCCTCTTGTAGAAGGTTTTCATTATTTTTGCAGGTGGTCTTGGGTATAGAACTAATCTTCAGCTCTTACATGGTATCAAAGCATTATATACCATCTCCATGGTATTAGAGCCAAGACTTGCAAAACCCTTCTCATATCTGAGGGTTGAGCTATTTCTAGTGAGAGATCTAGGTTATTTTTAGTAAGGTTGAGTATGCTCTTCCTTTGCACCATATGGTGAACTTGGGAATCAAAAAAACTTGAAAAAAATGCCTAATTTAGAGGGTTTCTCTATGTGGGTTTTAATGGTAGGTCACTTTTGGATCATGTTGGAGGAAATTTGAGCTTAAATTTGAATTCAAGGAAACTAAGAAAGTCAAGATCGACTTTTTTTTTTCCTAAATCTGACATTTTTTGCCAAAGTTATGAGGGTTTGAAGAAATTCAAGATCTAGAGCTAGCAGAGAATCTAGTGCATTTTCAGCCCAAACTGACCTCACCATCATCTTTAGAAGGCCCAAGAGACAAATATTGATATAAAATATGCCTATATTTCCCGTCGGTTGTTTGTAAGGCAATTTTTTTTACCCAGGCAGGCCATACGACCCACCTAGGTATAGTCGATATGACATTTTTTTTTGCAAAAAAATATTAAAATAAATATTTTTGCATATTATATTGTTTTCGGGCTAAACATTATTATCGAGCACATTTTATATTATTGGGCGATTAATATTATCAAGGGTTTTTAAATTTTCTACGGCTAACATATTTTCAGGAGGCAATTATTTATCGCAGGGTCGTACTAGTCGCTACAACCCCTATTGACCCTGGGCATAATCATCTCGATCACAAGTTATTTTCTCTACCTGCCCATCAATCAACTCCATTCTCTGACCCTTTTTATTGGCGACCCTAGTCCTATGATTAGCACCCGAGCACTTAAGGGCAGCGGTGTGCCACCAGCAACTGTCGCCCACCTACAGCTCCACCACTGCCCATTGGACAGCACCCTTTTTTCTGCCTGTAGAGCACTCAATCATGTGGGTGACTGTCGGCTAGCCCATGAGGGCTTAATTTTTTCCCTTATTTAGCCTGCCAGTGCCTCCAAACATGCTTTTTTTCATTTTGCTATAACTTTTCGCCAAGGTATCAAAATTTTGTAAATGAGATATCAACGAAAAGTTGGTTCCACGTACTTCACAATGGTGTAATTATTTTTGCTATATTTTGTTGTAGGTACATTTTATTGGCAACTAAAGTGTGTTTACCCCTTTGGACCTCTAAGCTCACAACTTTCTAACAATTTCTCCAATTTTGGTGATTCAAGTTGTGTTTGGAAGGTATTCAAGAGCTCTTTCATTTGGTTCATGCACTTTTTTTAGATTCAACTGCAAGTGTGATTTATTCAATGTTTTGCACAGGGTGATCCCACAATATTGGTTTACAATTTTTGGCCAAACTAGACATTGAACTGATTTTTTATTACTAAATCTTTACTTTCAGGCACCTATAGCAGCTAAACCTTGAGGAATTTGAAGATGATGCAAACTAGTGATTTGTGACATTTTGTTTGTAGATTCTAAATATATTTTTTTCAAAAATTTTGGAATCAAAATGCAATTCTTTTTCCATCTCCTTCAAAAACTAGTTTTTATCAGTAAACACCATTTTTAAGGAGTGATGCTCAGCGTATACAAAAACTTTTTTTCTATGAAGGATAAAATTCCAATTTTTTTGAATTTAGATTTGTAACTACAATATCTAACCAGTTTATTTGGTCTCATATGTTTTATTGAATTTTTATTCCATAATCAAGTTTCAAAGTCAAACCAATTACAATTCAGACATAGGCGGACCGTATACAACATAAAAAAAATTGTGTGTATCGAAAATCAATTTTTTTTTACTGGATCAAGGACATCAATACCTACCCTGAACATATTTTTCATAATTTTATTTTGATAATCTGCTATTTTTCCACATATGCAGAACAAAGAGCTTGATTTTTGGTGAAAAACCTACATTCACAAGAAATAAAAAATAAATATAATAATCAAATTTAATTTAATTTAAACTATACTTTTTTGGAAGCTTATAATAAGGAATACATACAAAAAATAAATTTTAAATGAATTCATTTCATCCCCCAAAAAGTAAATCAAAAGTGGTTTTTTATCAACATTTTAATAGGTGTAAAGGAGACTCCGTTATAGGTATGGTTTAAAACTAGCAGGGTTCTATCTAAGGGGGCTTGGTCTAAGGTGGTTTGATCAAACCCTCTTCAATTGGAATCCTTTAAATGGAAATTTTCAAGGCTTAAATCATTATATTTTCTAAAAATATATGATTTCAGCAAAAATCAAGTACTCCCAGAAAGTGTAAACTAGTATTGTGGGATCACCCCACATTTGGCATTGTGACGTATTACTTGGACACCCTATATCTTGGAGAGGTTATGTCAGTTTGGGAAGGCTTCATTTGTAGTACACATAACATTTTGGGTTTTTAATTACTATTGAAGGTTAATGTCTTTATATTTGTGGAGATTTCTCATAGTTCATTATGGGGTTTTCATTTCATCCTTCTCTAATTATTTTGAAAATGGGGAACTATAAACAATGGAGATATGGCATCATAAAAAATCTTCACTGGCTCATTTGTTCCCACATTTGTATGGTCTCATTCCCCCTCCAGGTACAACTAGTAAGAAATTTTCTTGGAATTGCAAAAGGGGTCATGTTTTCGAAGTTATTGCAATGCATATTGATGATGACACTTTCAATGTTATTGATAATTTTGAGTTTCCTCATACTCTTTGGACTAAAATTTGGGAGATATATGGAGATCCTAATATTCATCCATTCCCAGATGATCCTATTTTAGATTGTCTTATGCCTCTTCATTTTTCAGAAAGGATACCCTATGAGTATGCTACTATGCAGGAGTTTGAAGATTTGGAATACTTTGAATCTTCAGATGAGGATGGCAAGGGTTCTTCAGATGATCCTTCTTCTCCATCAAAGATAATTTTTGTACCTTCA
>VDFB02235766.1:129471-173482 GCA_007258455.2 Sequoia sempervirens
TTGTTAGAAACTAGACTCCATTCTACAAATTTTAAAAAATCAATTAGTTCTTTCCAAAACAGGGTATACCTACCAAAATTTTGTTTTTCAAAGAAGTGTCCACTAGAAAATTAGTAAAAATCAAACATTCATTAAAAATCATCAAAAAATTGTGCATCAATTACATACTATTATTAGCTAATTTCTCACCTAAGTGATTTTTAAAATACTAAAAAAAATGTTCATCAGAAGTAGGGACGCATTAAAGTTGTTATGTTATTTTTTTTGACAAAAACAACACCAATTTTGTGGTCCCCTCTTTTGAACCCCTTAATCTCAACCATTTAAAAAAAAAATAGTAGTTTAGAAAGTAGACTCGGAGCACTACGATCCTTGCTTTTGTTACATCTCAAAATTTTGAGTGTAACTATCCTCACTTCAATGTCAAGGTTAGTATTTCTTTATTTTAGAAAAAAAAAGAAAAAAGAAAAAGAAAAAAAAAAGTGGCCACCTAAGCCCCCTTTTGGCCCCCATCTGCACTTACCCTAATAACATCAATTCTTTTAAATCTTACTAACATTTTCTTCTAGTCAACATGTCTTCTATCGGGCCCCAGACCGAAAAATACTTCAAATTATCAAAACAATTGGTTCATTATCCAAAAAATTTCACCAAAATTCCCGAGGCACCATGATATTTTTGACTAATTAAATAAAATTCATTTATTCAATAAAGTCCTAGTCTAACTTTATTTCCCCTGATGAATTAAATAATATTAATTATTTAATTATGTCGCTAATTAACCCTATTCCCCTAAATTAAATTATTACCACTTAATAGTTTAATTAATCATTTTCCCCCAAACTTGAATAATTAAATAATTATTCAAAGACATCATCAAAAGAGAAAAACAAACAAATACAACTTTGTTTGCAAAATTCAAATATGACTGCAACAAACTCAAAAGATTAACACTAATTATCCTCACCCACTTTCTTCATGATTGAGCTTAATTACGATCCCCCTCATTGCTCACTCTATTCTCGGGACTTATTCATTAGTTCTTTCCCCAATCCCATTGAAGGTTCAACATGATTTCTTCATATTATTTAATCTACTTCTCAATTCCATTGGAACACCAACATATTCTTCACTGCACCCACTACGTAATCAAAATACACTACTATTCTCATCTAATTCCTCTCAACAGTTTTGAATTATTGATCAGGATATTCTACTACGCGATCTTGAGCGTTCATTTTGAAACAAAAATTCTATATAACAACCATATTCTTCCTCAAAAACGATTGAAGAATCAACATATTTTGTACAACGAAGTATTGCCAAAATCTACAACCAACTTTCAACAAGCTTTTACATACATCTTTGATCAACACATCACACTTTGAAGCTTTTTCTATGCACAATGGAGGTTTCGCATTGATAAAACAATGATCCAACATCATTGTGAACACACTTCAACACGAGATGGTAAAGCTACATTGTATTGAGTTCATTGTTACTATTTCGTTTCAATTATGTTCTTGAATTTATTGATTTTGTAATTTCATTTCGTGAGTAATGGGCATGAATCCTCTTTATGTTTTGAATTAGATTAGTTTCCATTAATTCAATTTGATCTTATTACACACTCGATTTCCCCCTTACACAATAATATAATGGTATAATATAATTATAATATAATATTATCATTTATTATAATTATATTATATCATTATATTATATTAGATTTATATTAAATATATTATAATATCTCAAAGTTTATTCTTAGTATTTCTATTATTTTATTTTAATATAAATATAATATAACATATTATATTATTATAAATATGATTATATTATTTTATAATTTAATTTATAATTATAAATATATACTATAATATATCAATTTATAATTATAAATACAATATAAAATACACAATACAATATAGACTCCAGATACAATATATATAATATAGATAAAAATACAATGTAATATGTACTTTTAAGCAAAAGGCATTATGCCTATATATATTAATGAATGATAATAGAGTTGTACAAAATACCAATGGCTCTTTGTAGCCAAATAAGGTAGTTCTAGGTGCTACATATAAAAATTTCCTACCCTGATTTTCCACATGCTTTGCTAACTTCCTACTTTTATCTCCCTAATATAAAATTATCACCCCATATACAGACAGCCAATTGTGAAGGAAATTAAACCCTAACCGTGAGTTTCAAAATATTTAATTACAAAAATATTATACTACAAAACAAAGCCTACTCCTCCATTTGGTCCACTTGAACATCCTTTTCATCTTGATGTTCTTGAAGATCACCAAGACTTGACTGCACAGTTGGAATGACATTTAAATTTGGAATTTATCCCAAATCAAAAGCATGAAGTTTTCACAAATTCATGAAAGTATTGTGATAAGATTTTATGGATTGAAATTGTGTTATTTTTACATCAACATTTCCTTTGAATCATATTCATGATCTGACATTGCTGCAATATAGAGAAGAGGAAGCTGACAGCAGAGTATGTGGGCAATGGGGAGAGAGTATGATAGGAACCAAAAATTACAATACCAAAGATCAAAAAAGGGGTTAAAAGAAAAGACAATAGAAAGACCAGAAAAAGCTCAATAGATACCAAAAGAAAACTAACTTTGCATCAATATTACAATATTACAATAAAATTATAAGAAGAATACTACACTATTAACAAAAAATAAAAGGAAATCAATATGTAGTGGTGTTGGTTGGCTGCCTTCTTTTTGGATATTTTTTGGTTGTTGGTTCGTTGTCGTTGGGTTGATTGTTGCATAATGTTGTTTTCTATTTTTATCAGCTGCTTTTTTTTGTAAAGGGTTCCGGGCCCCTTTAAAACCCTCGACATTTTTACCTTCATCAAACAAAATAAAGGAAATTAAAGAAAAGAATTGCCAAAGATAATACAATATCTAATATACAATAGATAACTAAGTTTCAATATCTTACCAATACTATATATTAGATATAAAATTATCTTAAATAAAACAATACAATAGATAATGCAATGCACTATCTATTGTATTGCATGCAATAGAATATATTGTAATATTGTAATATTGTAATATTGATGCAAAATTAGTACAATATTACTATTAATTACAACTATATATTAGATATAAAATTATCTTAAATAAAGCAATACAATAGATAATGCAATGCACTATCTATCAGACATAATAGAATAATAGATCATTGTAATATTGATGTAGCATTGTGGTAATATCTTCTTTATTGTAATAATATTAGATATTAATATCTAATTACTACTCAGATATTAGATATGCACCATCTTAAATAAATCAATACAATATAAAAAGGTTGAGGGAAGAGAGGAAGGGATAGAAGGACCAAAACCAAAAAATTACAATACCAAGATCAAAAAAGGGGTTAAAATAAAAGACAAGGATTCCAGAAAAAAGCTCTCAATAGATACCCTTAAAAGCTCTATCTATTATTACAATATATTAGATATTGTATTATCTTTGTAACTCATTTCTTTGATTTCCTTTTATTTTTTGTTAATAGTGTAGTACTCTTATTTTAATTTATTGCATTATGGTAATATTGATGCAAAGTTACTTTTCTTTTGTAATATATTGATTGCTCGTCCATTATTCTTTTCTTAACCCCTGCTTTGATCTTAGTATTGTACTTTTGGCTTCTTGATCTTCCTATCCCTTCCTCTCTTACCCATTAACCTTTTATATACCCAAGTTTGTTGGTTCATTTTTTCACTCTTCTCTCTATCTACATTGCATCCCTGACAGATTGATTAGTATGCACAATAGATAATGTAATTATATTGTATTGTTTTTTTTATTTAAGATAATCCTTATATCTAATATATAGTAATTAAGATATTGAAATTTAATCATTCATTATTAGAATATATTAGATATCTTTATTATCTCTTGTTATTCTTTTATTTCCTTTATTTTGTTAATAGAGAAATTCTTATTATAATTTTATTGTAATTGTAATATTGATGTAGTTAGTTTTCTTCTCGTATCTATTAAGAGCTTTCTAGTCCTATTGTTCTTTAACCCCCTTTTTTGATCTTTAGTATTGTAATTTTTGGTTTTCTGGTCCTATCCCTTACTCTCTCCCCCCTCAACCTTTTTATACCCAAGTCTGCTTATTCATTTTTTCACTCTTCTCTCTATCTACATTGCATCTTGATGATGGATCAGTATGCACAACAAATAAATGCATCTATTTATTACTTTATTTAAGATAATTTTATATCTAATATAGTAGTAATTAAGATATTGAACTTAATTATCTATTATTAGAATATATTAGATATTGTATTATCTTTGTAATTCTTTTCTTTAATTTCTTTTTATTTTTTGTTAATAGTGTAGTACTCTTATTATAATTTTATTGTAATATTGTAATATTGATGCAAAGTTAGTCTTCTTCTGGTAGCTATTGAGAGCTTTTTCTGGTCCTTCTATTGTCTTTCTTTTAACCCCTTTTTTGATCTTTAGTATTGTAATTTTTTATTTTTTCGTCCTTCTATCCCTTCCTCTCTCCCCCCCTCAACCTTTTTATACCCAAGTCTGCTTATTCATTTTTTCACTCTTCTCTCTATCTGCATTGCATCCTGATGATGGATCATGGAGTATGATCTGAAATGTTGATGTACAAAAAACTGACACAGTTTCAATCCAGAAATCTTATCACAATATTATCTCAAATCATTGATTAAGAGAACCACTTGCATTTTCTTGATATCCTTCAGTATGAAGGCCATGATTTTGTGCAATAGAAAAAGGTGGAACATCCTTTGAAATCTCTAACAGAGGAAGGGGAATAGTAGCTTGAAAATATGCAATAGAAACTGGAGCAACAACTTGAAATTCTGCAACAAGAGTTGGCTCGTCATCTTGAAATTTTGCAACAGGAGGGGTTTGAATCCTTGCACCTAAAGAACCAAGAGTGACATTATCGTATTAGCCCTGACAAACCTATTACATATCTGTCTGGTTGCAATTTTCATTACAAAATATTCCTTTCATATGAGTCTGTGGACACATTTGTTTTGCAATTTATTTATATTATGTATTATGTCTATATTGTATTGTATTTATATTATATTTATAATTATAAATTAAATATAATATAATATAATCATATTTTATGATAATATAATATAATAATTATATTAGTGTTTTATTTATATGATCTTCTTCGTGATACATTTATACATTTATATGTGTATAAATATATACACTTAATGCATATGCATATCGATGGATATATATATATGAATGGCAATTAATGTTTTAATAAACATATATATATGGAACAATTGAAACATATATATATATATTGAAATGTTATTATTATATCTTTGAAAAGCTATAAGTATTGCTCCACGCATATATGTATGCACAACCAGTGAATAATGTTTATGGATTTATAAACCTGTGACTTCAACATTATTATGCAAAAGTTGCACATAATACAAAAATGGTAATAGGAATTATATGGCACGTTGAATGGGGTATTTCCTATACGTAGCAAACAAATTAATCAAAGCAAAAGATAAAAAATGTGCAAATATTTAAAAGGACGATGGAATGTTGTTGTTGCGCTTCGAGAGTAAGTTAATGTTAGGCGCATAATTTATGATGTATAGTGAATGCATTTTGAAATGTTTTGTAATAAACATACCACATTATTATAGTGTTGCAATATATGTTAAAGTGGCTAAAGTAGAATGTTGTGCATAAAGCGCATAAAGGAATAAGTCAAAAGACTTGTGAACTGTGCATAAAGTAATAATGTTACTATATGCAACGTGCATATTATTTTTGAGTTTGTTATGTGTTGAGGAGAGACATTTTAATGTATTAAAGTTGCTGATATTTTAACCATGCTCAACTAAAATAAGTATGCCGACTTAGTCAATGCAAAGATGGTAGAAGTTTTTTAAGGGTAGTCGATGTAGTCGACTTGCAAATAAAATAGGAAACCTGTAGTAATGCGCCGATGTGCCTTGACTCAGTAAAATATTCATGTTGTCACAAGAATGGAGTCGACTCATTCATTCTATGAAATTGAAAATAAGAGGACTGTTATGTGTTGCAATCTAAAATTTTAAATCAGCCACATATCGTTCCAAATGAGTTGAATCGATGCATTTTTGGTTTGTGGTTAGAGTGGTGGTGGATTTAATAGCTTATTTGTAGCATTAATATAGTCATATTTTAGTATAAATAGAAGTGTTCTCTCTACCATTTGTTACACTTTTTCCATTCAGATTTCTTCCTTGTTATTCTGTTTTAGTTTTATGTGCAAGCATATTTTGAGAGTTTTGGTGAGAAAGAGAGTTTGTGAATTTGTGTTTGTTGAGAGTTCTTTGAGAAGAGGCTAGAGTTTGGAGATAATTTGAGCATTGAAGGAATAGCAATCGTGATTGTGGAGGTTGAGTTGGAAAGCAATATTGTCAGTTGGAGTTTTAAATCTAAGCATCTTGATTTCTATATCTCTAATCTCTTTATGTTGACATGTTATATAAATGTCATAGTTTGTGGATAGATGGTTTTGAATGCATGATAATCTTGCTTTTATGAACTTGGTTATTTCCTAGTTTGGGATAATCTTGTGTGATTCTTGGTTGTGGCTTGAATTGGTGAAACCCTTTTTCATTTGGAATACATACATATAAGTTGTGAGGTATGGGAATTAATATTACATTGAAGTGTTATCTTGCAATTGTTAGCTTATGATGCTAAGTAAACCTTTGTGGAAAATGAGGTTAGTAAAACAACAAGAATGATGGCATGATAGAAATTTCATCATTTATAGGTTGTAATGTTATGCAAACCATGATGATAGTCTATATTTGATTGATTACTCATATCTCCTTGAAATAGGAAGATAGTATTTTCCCTAGGATTAGGGTGTATAATTGGTTGTTATATCAATATTCAACATTAGGGTTGACTCTCTCACGCTCCTCTGGTTTGAATTATCTACGTGCATGGTAGACTCTACCTCGAGGGTACCCCAAGGTCCCCCTCATCCTCTTCTGAATAGATTATTGCCACAACACATGTTGCGTCGACATCCTCAGGGGTCTCTCATGTGTTGTTCACTGCTGGGAATCCTATGATTCCTAGTCGACCTATTGTAGAAGTGCATGTGATCCCTATCACTCTAGATTTAAAGGGATGGAAAGATGTGTTGACTAACTCAAGCTTGGTTTCTAAGAGTTTCATTCCTTGCCTTATGGCGGAGATCTCTATCTCGAGAACTGAATTCTCCATTTCTAAAGCTATTAGCAATAGGATTGTTTCTTCCATGGAGAAGGCAGTGGTCAGAAAATTCCTCTCCTTTTGCCCTATTTTCGAAATGGTTAGGAGATGGGCTTCTGCAAAATGGTGCTTGAAGGGCACTGTGAGTGTCTATGCCATGGCTGATGGACTATTCCTTTTCAAGTTCATGGCTGAGAAGGATTTGATTTTTGTGCTCAATTCAAGCCCTTGGGTTTATGGAAAGCATGGGCTATCTTTGTGTTGATGGAAACTTAGGTTCAACCCTACTATCGACCTCAACAAGTTGGCTCCCATGTGGGTGTGTCTGTCAAGACTTCCTCTAGAATACTAGGATGACTTGATATTTCAAAGCATTGGTGATTCATTGGTTCAAATCATCACCTTGGACTCTATCACCATATCTATGTCCAAGTTATTATTTGCATGCTTTTGTGTCAGCAATGATATAAATAAGACCTTACCCAATTCTGTGAAGTTGTGTTCCAAATTTGGGTCTTGGACTCAACAGGTCTGCTATGAGAATGCAATGATTTATTGCTAGAAATGTGCTAAATATGGCCACCTTATTTTGAACAACAATTCCACTATTAGACACAACCCCACCCCTAGTGAGACTTCTATGGAGGACCTCACTAATAGTTACCTCTTTGAATCTGATATCCTTAAGAACATTGAGTCCCCAGATAAGGTTAGGCTTGTTGACCTTGTGATCCTGATGGATTTTCCTACAGATATGTTCTTTATTGAATCTGCTTCGGAACTTAATGATTCCTCTCCCAACAGTGTTTTGGTGTGTAAGTCCTCGTTACTTGACTCTAGATGTTGTTCGAGCCTGGGGCTACTATGGAGATTTTTTTTTCTCCTCAACTTATGGAAGTCAAGGAAGGTGAGATTTGTGAAGGAGGAGTGAAAAAGGAAACTCTTGGCCTTGGACCGACTGAGATAGTTGTTGTGCCTCAGGCTCAAACCATGGAAGAAGAGTTTTGGTCAACTCCTAAGAAGAAGGGTAAACAAAAGAAATCAGATGTGGGAGGTGAATCCAAACCTCGTAGACCCAATCAGTGGTAGACTAGGAACAGAGAGACAACAAAATAAAATGTGATAGGTAAACAGAGGACATTTAGAAGTGTCCTCAAAGAAAGCTTATAAATGAAATTCCTTTCATGGAATGTAAGAGGGTTAAATAGCCCCCACAAGCAATTGGCCCTGAAAAATTAAGTGTTGGAACACAAGATTTACATTCTGCTATTACAAGAAACTAAGATGAAGAGAACTAATTTTGAACCCATAGCTAGGTATATTTGGTTGAATGCCCTTTTTTCTTGTAGTGATGTGGATGGGAATCTAGGCGGGCTATTTGCGATCAGGAATCCCAATAGGTTAACTACTTCTAAATTATTCCAATGCAAGAATAGTGTGGGTGTCAAGTTCTCCAATGTTGGGGGTTCTTGGTTTATGATTAAAATTTATGCCCCTAATACTAGGAATGCAAGGAAAACCCTATGGTAGGAAGTATTAGATTGGATACTAGCTAAAAAGGGAGCCCGATGGTTGGTGGTTGGTGACTTCAACTCCCCCCTAAACCCCTTAGATAAGTGTGGAGGTGTGATTGATTACTCTAACAACATGTCTGATTTGGTCGACTTCTTGAATTGTCCAACCTGGTGGATATTGATTTGCAAGGCCAGTCTTACACTTGGTCTAATAGACGTCTAGGGGATGGTTTGATTTGGGTTCATCTTGATAGATTCATTTTTTCTCCCAACTGGATAGCCTTACTTAATGCTAATCTATTGGCTTTGCCTCGAACTGTTTCGGACCAAAATCCTCTATTGTTGGTCATAAATGAACACTCTATTGTGGGTTCATTCCCTTTTTGTTTCGAGATCATATGGAACTCCCATCCAAATTTAAGGAATAAGATTGTTGCTTGGTGGAATGTCCATGTACATGGTTCCCCTATGTTTAGGATTTTCCATTGGCTCAAACACATCAAAAATATGGTTAAGGGTTGGAACAAGCGGGTGTTTGGGGATGTGTTTCATTAAAAAAAAGTCTTGGTTGATAGTCTCAAGAAGATGCAAAAGAGGATGGAGGATGGTGATATCAGTGCTTAAACTATCCAATAGGAGAGGGATGAGTGCATGGAATGGGAAAAAAATTAAAGAAAGAAGAAGTGTTCTGGAAGCAAAAATCCATAATTCAATGGTTGATCGAGGGTGACCAGAATACGTCTTTCTTCCATGTTTTAGCCCATAAGCATAGGAAAAGGAATCAGATAAAAAGGTTGAAAAATTATTCAGGGGATGTTGTTACTACTCCTATTCAGATTGGTCTTTTGGCTATTGGTCACTTCCAACGAGCTCTGTCAACTCTTGTTGAGGCTCCCAATCTGGCATTGGATGATCTGTTGTTGGAACCCCTTCCTAATCCTATAGCCCGAGAGGTTGATGATACTATTTTAGGGGCTATTACTCCCGAGGAAGTTCAAATTGTTGTGTTTAGTATGGGTGCAATAAGGCCCCTAGACCCGATGGTTTCCCCCTAGGTTTTTTCCAGATCTTTGGGGATGTTGTGGGGGAGGAACTTACTCTAGCAGCAAGGTATTTTTTCAATTTTGGAAAAATACTCAAATAGTTGAACCACACCTTCATTGCCCTTATTCCTAAAATTGAAGAACTGCAAACCCTGGCTGATTTCTGCCCCATCAATCTATGTAACACTATTTATAAGATCTTCTCCAAAATTATAGTGAACTGCTTGAAACCCCATCTAGATAAAATGATAAGCCCAAGCCAAAAAGGATTTTTTTGTGTCGTCATAGATTAGATGCGGTGATTACCACACAAAATTTTGCATTCTATGGACAGGTGCAACAATGCTAGTATGGCATTTAAGCTTGATATATCAAAAGCTTACGACAAAGTCCTTTGGGACTTCCTTCCCAAAGTCCTGGATAATTTTGGCTTCAATCAAAGAGTGATCAATGTCATTTTGGAATGCATGACCATGGTGAAGTATTATATTCTGGTCAATGGAGTGCCTCATGGTTTATTTGTGGCTGGGAGAGGTATTAGATAGGGTGACCCCCTTTCCCCCTATTTTTTCATTATGGTTACTGATGTGCTAAGTAGGAATGTTTCCCTTATGTTGTCAAAGGGCTCCATCAATGGTGTCAAGCTAACCACCACTCTAGACCCAGCTATCAGCTATCATTCAAAAATTTGTGGATGACACTATGTTGCTCAGGAGAGCCTCGATTGTGGAAGCTAGGAAATGGAAAATTTGCCTCAATCTTTATGTGGGTTGCTCAGGTTAGTGTATAAATTATAATAAGAGTATGATCTATTTATTTAACTACACTCTTGGTATGAAAGATCGTGTGACTGTTGTTTTGGGTTGTGTGAGTGCCTCACTTCCTTCAGTGTATCTGGGTCTCCCTCTCACTGTTAAGGAAGTTACTCCCAATTTCTGGAATACTATCCTTGAAAGGATTCAAAGGAAGCTTGCAAGGTGGAAAGGTTCTATCCAAAGTCATGTTGGTAAGCTGCAACTCCTTACTGTTTCCCTTCAAGGGATTTTGGTTTACTTCCTTTCTATGTTTAAAATACCCAGTTACATTGCTGAAATTTTTGAAAAGATCTAAAGAGTCTTCCTTTGGTCTGGTACTAAGGAAAAAAAGATGTCTCTAGTTAGTTGGGATAAGGTGTGCCTTCCTCAATCTAGAGGAGGGTTGGGTATTAGGAAAGTCCAATCTAGCAACAAATCCTTGCTTGCTAAGGTGGGGTGGGACCAATTAAGAAATAAAAATACTGGTGTAGGATAATGAATGCTAAATATCTAAGCAGTTTCCCCCTAATTAGGTCCATTTTGAATGATCACCCCTATGGGTTCTTGCCTTGGAATAATATCTGCAAGATGAAGAAGCTACTTCAATTGGGACTGAGATGGAAACTTGGTAGTGGTAGTGGTATTTGGTTATGGGAAGACCCTTAGCTGTTCGAATCTCCGTTGGCCTTTTCTAAGTTCAAAAACCTGATGGAGTCTGTGATTCTTTTCTTTGGCAAGAATGTTTGTGACAACCTTCATGGTTTGCTAGGAGTCATAAAATGGAAAGACTTAGGCTTATGCCACCCTCTTTCCCTAGACCTAAAATAGTTGGCTAATTCCTTATAGGAATTACTCTCTTTAACTAGAATCCCCATATCAAATGTCTAGGATGATTTCTTTTGGTCTTTGGAAAGTAAGGGAAATCTTTCTGTTAGGACGATTTACAATTTTTTGTTGGACAAGGGCTTTCAGAGCAGAATATGGAAAAGGGTTTGGAATCAACACTTGATTCCAAAAATAAATTTCTTCTGGTGGATGGCTTGTCACAATAGAATTCTAACCCAAGATAATCTAAGGAAAAGGGGCTTCCTAATTCTAAATAGATGCTTGTTATGCAAAAATAATGAAGAGTCGGTGGATCACCTATTACTACACTATCTATTTGTTGTTGATGTTTGGGACCTAACTTTCCAAAAGTTGAATACTCATTGGACCCTGAATAAGAACTTAAAATATTTTATTGAAGGATGGACTAGACCCTTTCAACACCCCCTCCCCATGGAAATCTAGAGACAAGTCCCCCCATCATCTACAAGTGCCTATGGAAAGAAAGGAACAATCAGATAATCAAAGACACTGAGAGGAGCCTCAAGGAAGTTTTTGGCATAGGGTCCAGAATTATTTTTAAAAGTATCTCTCTATACACTTGGAAACCCCCAAACAATTCCCCTACTAAATGGGAGATCAAAATGGAAAAACCATGGAACATAAAGCTTGACACCAAATCCTTTGATAACTCCAATTCTCTAGCTAGAAAAAACATAGTTTAGATCTCCTCGGGTGTTGGTTGGCTTAAACTGAATTTTGATGGTGCATCCAAGGGGAACCTTGGGATGGTCAGTATTGGTGGTGTTATAAGGGACTACAAGGGAAACTTTGTTGTTGGATTTGTTGTAGGAATTGGCATACAATATTCTATGATAGCTAAGCCACAAGTGTTGCTCAAGGGCGTCAAGATTGTTGTCACTTTTGGCATAAAAAATTTACACATAGAAGGGGACTCTAAGATTTTCATTGACTCTGTTAATCATGATCAGCTTCATGGTTGGACCATCAGGGATATCTTGTTGAACATAAATTTATTGATTTAAAAATTGGAAAGGAAGTACTTGACTCACACCTATAGGGAGGGTAACCAAGTGGCAAACAGCCTAGCCAACTTGGGTTCCTCTTGGAGTCTATGCAAGTGTTGGAAAATGCTTGAGGCTCTACTGAAAAATATACAAGGATTAATCCTTGCAGAATAGAGATATACAACTATTTAATGATGGCCAACAATATTAATTCTTGTGGGTATAGGTGGCGCTACACTTCAAGACCTTGGGTGAAGAGGACTAAGCCAGATGAGGTGGCGATTTCTAAGTGGGATGTCGAGTGGTTATTTGTTTTCATGACTATGTATGGTGGGGCCCTTTACCTTTATCATTTGTCTTTTCATTTTTACTACATATCCCATCAAATATTCATGAATGTGTGTATTGTGATGTTTATTTCCAACTTGTTTTTTAATTATATTTTGTTCAACCTAATTATGAGCATAAGATTTTATGAGGTGTACTTAAGGAATTCAAATTTTGGCCCTGCGGCTAAAAGGTTTGGGAAAATGTGTAAGTTCAATGTGGCTTTTGGCACTACAGATATTAATTATTTGATTTTCATTATCATGGCTTATTGCCTTAGATTATGGTACTTATGGTACTTATGGAAAGATTATGGCCTCATGATGTTGGCATCATTGAGAATGACCATTGAAGCGTGTAAAATTCTAATTGCTTTAATTGTGCCTTATTGTCCATGGTGGCTTGGTAATGATGTTTTAAGGGTGGATAAGTTCATCGGTAGCCAGTTCATTTTCTAGCTAACTTTGTTTCCCTGGGCTAGTTTTTGTGTGATGTGGGTCAAGATGGGTGGCGATAGGGTTAGGACTGAGCCCGACAACTATGACGAATTTTGCAAGGACCCCATAGTGTGGAATATCTGTATGGAGGGGGGTTTGGAACCTCTTTTAGAAATTTTGGTGGGTCATGATGAAAAAATGCTAGCTCAATTTGTTGGTTCGTGGAAGGATAGGAGAGTCACCATGGGAGGCATTTCATTTGAGGTGAATGAGGAAGTGATTGCCAAGGCAATGGGCCTTTCTTGCAATGGAAAAAATACAAGAAACACACCAAAATGAAATACCTCAAGAGTCTCAACACCTTCTTCAGGGACAACAATAAGTCGATTAAAAAGTAGTCGGGTTTCGATCACGAGGCTCTTCCAAAAACTTGGGACAAGGTGTGTCTTGCTCTTATGAAATATATTACTTTAGAAGGTAGATATAAGGTTTTTTAATTTTACCATCTACTGCTACTAAACCACCTACAACACAAAATGATCCTCAACTTTCCCTTCTTTCTACTAACCTCCCTTGAAAATTTGATCAAAGAATCCCATGATGATGTCACTCTCAATCTTGATCTTTCGCCTCCCCTATCGCTACACCAAGGCCTCATCCTTAAGCTCTATCACTACCATTTGGATTTGTGCCCCCCTAAAACAATCTCGGTTGTTTGTTTGGAGGAATTGGAACCACATGACCCTGCCTCTGATAAACCATCCCCTTCTATTGCGATGGGTCCTAAGAGGAAAACCCCCATGCTTGAAAGTGAACCTTGTGCTGAGCCTAAGTCTAAACCCCCATCAAAAAAGAAAAAAAGGGAGGGTAGGTTGGCCCAATCCAAGGTGTTGGCTAGGTTATGCGAGCTAAAAAAGAAACCCACCAAGATGGACAACAGACCCAATATTAAGAAGAAGGGGAGAAAAGATACTTCGTGCCAGGTGGACTTGTTGGCCACTAACAGCAAAGGTAAAGTGATGAGGAAAAGACTCCAAGGGTGACACCATGGTGGTCGCGAGCATTGATATGGGGACAGAACAAACTAGTGTGAGGAGGTCCCACAGACTGGTGAACAACAAAAAAGGGATTCTAGTGGATCATACTTCAAGTGATTCGGAGGGGACTGGTGGCAAAGCGGAAAGAAAGACATTGTTGATGAGGTGGAAGAATATTTCGTGGAGGGCCCTCGTCATTTCTCAGACATGAAAAAAATGATCAAGGAGGAGTCCACCCACTCCTCAAATCCTAGGGATTTTGAGGAAGAGACGACCTAGTGGAAGAATGAAAAGGATGAGGAAACTGGCAAGTTACAGGAGCGGGTTGTGAAACTTGAACAAAAATTCAACAGACTGGCTCAGTTCACTATTAAAATAATTCACGGATCAATCGTCACACTTTGCGATGTCATCAAGGAGAAGGCAGACATGAATACCGTGGATGAAGGTCCCAACTAGATTAGGGATGATGTTTTAAACCTCCTCATCCTGAAATGAGAAGGTGTGGAAAATTAGTGGTTTTCTCTGTTTTGTGCTAGGTCTTTGTTGTTAGTGTGTCGTGTTTGTGTCCTTTTTCTATTGTTTTAAGTTTAGTTTCTTGATGTTTTGTTGAACTTGGTTCCTTTTTTCCCCTGCGATCTCTTAGTGTAAAGGGTACAACACCCTATAAATGTTATTTAACTTATCAAAAACATTAGGGTTGAAAAAGGTATTTTCAGATTATGTTATTTTCTTATTTCTTGATTAAGAGTCTATTTCTATGAACACAAAATTCTAGAAGAGGACTCACATTCTAGAAACCAAAATTTGTATTGAGAAGAGGACTTGTAGGTGCAAAAGCACAAACTTCTCTCAAGATAATTTCCTCCAGATTATATACAAATGTAGTAAACATTATAAACATGAGAATATTTGAGTCATGTGAATGTAGATGTTTTACAATTGTTTATGATCACTTGATTGTTGATTATACCCTTGAATGGAGTCATTTATTGATGAGATTATCCTTTTTATTGAAGTCATTTATTGATGAGATTATACTTTGATTGAAGTCGTTTATTATTGAGATCATACTTTTGAATTGAAGTCATTTATTGATGAGATCATACCTTTTGAAATGCAGTCATTTGATGTTATGACGTTATGATTACTCAGGTGGTTAATTAGGCTATTCTTGGGGTTAGATAATCCATGGGAAAGGGAGTAACCTAGTTGGTCACTTATTATGTGTACATGTATGGTTAGCTTGGTTATACCTAGGGTTGGAATAGTCCATGGGAAAGGGTGTAACCTAGTTAGTCAGTTTGTTAAGACTTGGTTATACTTGGGGCTGGAATAATCCATGGGAAAGGGTGTAACCTAGTTAATCTATTTTTTAAGACTTGGTTATACCTGGGGTTGGATTAATGCATGGGAAGGGTGTAACCTAGTTAGTCAGTTTATTAAGACTTGGTTATACCTAGGGTTGGAATAATCCATGGGAAAGGGTGTAACCTAGTTAGTCAGTTTGTTAAGACTTGGTTATACTTGGGGTTGGAATAATCCATGGGAAAGGGTGTAACCTAGTTAGTATATTTTTTAAGACTTGGTTATACCTGGGGTTGGAGTAATGCATGGGAAGGGTGTAACCTAGTTAGTCAGTTTATTAAGACTTGATTATACCTAGGGTTGGAATAATCCATGGGAAAGGGTGTAACCTAGTTAGTCAGTTTGTTAAGACTTGGTTATTCTTAGGGTTAGGATAATCCATGGGAAAGGGAATAACCTTATTGGATAGTTTATTATTTCATCACCTTAGAGTGAATGTATGTTTGTTTATGGTCAAAACCAAATCAAGCTAAAGAGTGGGTGGACGGATGATGACTTGCACTCGAAGTTCTAGGTGTTGAATCATTTGTCCAAAGTAGTGTACATAGCCACTATTTACACTGTCAGTTCATTGTGATCCATGATTGCATTCTAGGCAGGGAAGTCATACATGTAGGTTGTAGCCACTATATGGTAGCTCTAGATATGTAGGACACAACAATATGCTCAGGAAGGCCAGGATTATGGGGTTACCAAACCAATCTCTTCCTTGAAGGTTAGGACCATCTTACTAGTTAGGAGATGTGCAGGGGACCGTAGTAAGTATATGGTTGGTAGAAAATCACTTGAGTGATGCTCTCCCTCATACAGTTGGCAATCGGGATTTGAGGATGTACGCACCAATATTGGGGACAACCAGAGTGTATGCACCAATTCTGGGGACATCTAGGATGTATGCCCAGGTAGGGACATCTGGACCATTTGTATATTTATTCCATTAATTTCATGGAAGCTATGTATGTAAACATGTATCTCTATTCTTATTGATAAATTGTAAATTAGAAAAATGTTATCATTGCATGAGATTATGTAATAGATAATCATTATTTGGAAATTATGTAATGCGCTTTATGAAAATGCAATGGAAATTTGAAATGGGATTAATTTTGAATATGAATCTTTTATTATTGAAATAAAACTTAGGAGTTTGGAATGGGTTATTCCAAATGTACATCTTATTATTGAATTAAAAAGAAAAAATTTATTGCTATATTTGTTCACATGTGGGTTAAAACATGGTAAAGTTCAATGGGTAGAACATTGGGCATGTTACATATAGTGACACCAATACTGGGATACGCTATGCCTCAGGTATTGTTTGTTGTGAGGTAATATCTTAGTATTTAAACCATCAATCTAGTATCTTAGGGAATACCCCCTGGTCTTGCAGATCCATAAGTGAATGAGGTCTTACCAACCTCAAAAATTGGTCCTTAGCTACCCAACCCGAAGACAAGTTTGTGGTGATCTTCCCAGGTTTGACACCCTTGGCACCGAGAAGATTATCAAACCTTAGGGATTTAGGGCCTATAGTTCATATCACCAACCAATTGGCACCATTGTTGGGGATAGATTTTTGGTTTTATTTTAAGACCTCTGCAACTCAAAATAGAGAAGTTTTCTTGTTTGGTATTTGAAAGTTTGGGCTATTGGAAAATATTTTATCTCTTCCAAGTGAAGAGCAACATATTTGTTTCAGTCAATCTTGAACTCAAAAAGTAAATCATAAAAATCTATTATGGAGAGAAGATGAAAACTAGTGTACTAGAAAGGAAAATATAAAGCTTCCACCAATGCATGAAGATATCCATCATGTGAAGCTCAAAATGATGGTAAGTTGTTCAAACCTACCTATCATTTCTTAGAAGTTAGCTTTGCAAGTAAAGATAAATAATGTATGGATTTTAGAAATCAAAACTTTTATACTTCTAAAGATTCAAGTAGCAATATAATAAAAAAATATAGACAAATCTCTAGGATGTTGGACTCAAGGAACACTGAGAGGGGGGGTGAATCAGTGCTCTGTGAAATTTAACTTTATTAACCTGATCTTTAAACCATTCACAACATTTAACCAAAAGAAATATGCAAGCACATAAAGTAATCAACCATAACACAAGGATTTTTACGTGGAAACCATGATAGGGGAAAAACCACGGTGGAGGTTAATCCACAAATTTATACTCTATTAAAACTATTAAGAAAATGGGAATGCACATGCATTCAGGCACATTGCCTAGAGCTCACTGCTCAAATACAAAATGAAGGCTTGTTGTCTTATAGAAGATTTACAAAGATACTGGAGTGGATGAACTATGTAGTAGCATCTGCTAATGCCTGAGTATAGTTCCGGTTAAGCTCATCAGTCGCACTTCTAACCTTCTGTCTAATTCTACTTTTCTACTATGTATGCTATTACTCACATCTCAAAACCTTTTATGCACAAATGAAACTATGCATAATTCATACTTCACTCCTACAATATACTTCACACATACACCATCGCTCACACTCATACATTCACACACCAAAATGATCGCTTATATATCTACAACTAAAGATTTAAACATTCATATGTCGGCTTCAACAAAATATAAAATATTTACCAACGATTGGCTCAATCCATAATTAATATTCAATGCGTACCCATCAAATTCGGCCACAACATAGTGAGGGCCCAAAACAAAATCCTCAAACACAAAATACCTTAAATAATTACTCGAATATCCACAATGCACTACATTCACTTAGTTGGCCTTCTTGAACTATTCAACAAAAAAATAATCTACTAGATCTCCCAACTCGTACACCAATTGATGCAATGGAACAAAACTTTGAGAATAAGATATTCCAGATGCTCAACAACCTTTCCTGAGATCCACAACTCAAACTGATAATCCGGTAATGCATATGGATCGGCAGACTCTACTTTAGTCGGATACCTTGTTCTTCATTCTATCTTTCAGTATGAACAAGTACTGAACTATGGACCAGATCAATGACTTAGGTTGCCATCAATGACAAAACTAGAAGCCATATGCCAACAATCTCCCCCTTTGGCATTGATGGCAACACTTAGTGAAAAATGACTAAGTGTCAAAACCAACATGAATACACTGCCAACCTTCAAAACTTCAAAACACAACTCCCCCTGAATTTGATAAGGCATTTTTCACTACTCTCTCTCCCCCTTTGACATCAATCACAAACACGTATCCAATATCCCCCTTTGAAATTTAACCAAAAACTTTCTTATTCAAAAACTGGTTCAAAATTTCAAGAAATACAACCGCACTTGTGTCAGAAAATTATTTTGTATTTTTCTTTCATCTCCGGAAGAAACTTCTTCCAACCTTCTACTGCAATCCTGATGATTATGATTATGTTGTTGTTCTTAGATGTCTGGTTTATAATCTTGATGAGAGATTCCGGAATTGTGATGGATTCTTCTAATTTATCTTGTTTCCTCAGTATCTCAATTAATTGTTCCAGTCTGCATTATGTTAAATCTTTTACTTTCCAAAAAGTGTCAACAATCTTGTTTCTGGAGTTTTGAACATTTATATGCTCATATTGTAATTCTTGAATTCTCTTCTTAATTGCACCATCCTAATCCTAAAACATGTTGAAATTTTGTCCAATATTATTCAACTCTGTTTCAATTTGTTCCAAATTTTCTTTGTATTTACCGACTACATGAGGCCATCGAAGACAATAGTTATAGATGTTGTTTGTTGTGCTTATGCATTGCCTTAGTTGATTCATTTTCCTTTTTAGCTTGGTGAGTGATAGTTTGTACTACTCTTTTAGGTGTAGAATTACTTCTTCTTCTTCCTCGTTTTGGGACTCAGAGTCCATGATTTCCTTGATGCATTCAATCATCTCTTCTGGAAACATATTATGTAAACTTTCTAATTCAATATGGTTGTGCACAAGATGAGCACTTAGTATGTTTAAGATCATGTCTTGCTCATATGAGGGTCCGATAGACCATATATTTGCAATTTTTTGCATCCTGTCTTTCTCATGAATAAGTTGCAATATCTCTTCTTTGGTTAAATCACCTTCTTCTTCACTTTCTTTTGTCATTTCCTTTGGGTGTCTTCAATTTCCTTATTAGATTCCTCATCTAGTATATTCACAATCATCTATTCTTTACCACTCCCTTCAACTCTTGGAGTCTTAAATGTCGGTGGAGTGCAGACAACAATATCTTTTTCTCTTTTCTTCTTTCTCTCCATCTCACTGGAAGAGGATCCAACTTCAAGTGCCCTTACCAGAATGGGAATACTAATTGAGCCAAAATTTCCTAGCAAACCTTTAGATAAACTTTCATATTAGTGATCATAGTTTTCCAAATTGTTAGAGTGTATGTAAATCTTCTTGCAAACTATTTCACTCTCTTCCCATACTACATTGTTCTTCAGTGGTAAGCAATTCAAAAAATACATCACAAGACATATAACCAAAGTACCAAACTTGAAAGGGTAACCTGCCTCCTTTGTCAATTGTACGTTCTCCATCAGTTGATCTTTCAGTAATTTGAACAAGTCAAAATCATGATCTTCCATTATCATCTTGTGAGAAATGTAAACAACACCTACCGAAGTTGCACCTTCTTTGTTTCTAAAAAATATTTTATAAGACACTCCATGCGCAATGTACCTTGTCACTGAATCTCTAATTGTTGAGATTATTAATTCCCTTTGATCTCCAATTACTCCAGTTAGCGTTTTGACTTCTTTATTTCGGATTGACTTCTTTCTCGGTACATCCCCAACTTTGCATAACCTAGTTATAGTTCCAATCACTTATTTTGAGCTATGGTAGGGTTTATCCAGAGTTAGAACATCATCATTCAATCTGTTCAGAATAAACCTAACAATTTCTATGTTTTCGAAATAGGGGAATTCACACCAAATATCCAAGCTTTTGTGTTTTGCTTCTCTTAGCCATCTCAATTCATCAAGCGACAACATGTTTCTTACAACTCTAATATTCTCATTGTTATACTCATCTAGGTTTATCATTCCTTTGATTTGTTCCATTTTACCTTTCGTACAGAAGTTCTTCTACCACTCACTAAATTAAACGGAAAATCCACAAAACAACTGAAATACCTGATGAATTAGGGATTCGTCGCTGAATTATCTTCACCCCTCTGAGATTCTGCTGCAGAGTGCTCTCCTTCTTTTCTTCAATATAAAGTGGAAAATGAGGGTTCCAACTTGCTTTTTATCACTTGCACACCTAACTTTTGATGCATTAAATGCTTTAAGCCCTAGGTGTTCCGGATACCCTGTTTTCTCAGTCAGCAAGAGAAAAATTATTCTACGAACCTTCAATTGCTTGAATTTCTAAACAAGTGCACTCCAATGCATCTGTAAATCTTTAATACAATTTTTGACAATCTCCTGCATTCTGGCACCAACTACTAACAGGGGGAAAAGGATTTTCTTGAAAAACTCCCCCTGGGCCAATGGCCTGAAATCAATTCCTAGAGGAATTACCAGCACCAAAATCTGGTGTAGAACCATTTCCTATATCATACTCGCTCTTTCTTACCCAAGTCTTCTTCATCTGATCTCTTATTTCTTCCATAGTCACTTTCCATTTTCCTTTATCATCTTTCTGCATATTTCTTCCTTTATATGTCGGACCTCTTCTATCCACATTTTTGTTTTTGCAGAATCTTGCAATGTGACTGTATTTGTTGCAATTGTAACACACAGGATTTCTTTGTCTAGACCAATCAATCCATTGATTTCCTCTTGATATGCACTGGTTAGAAATATGCCCAAATCTTCCACAAGTATAACATTTAACATTCCTTCTACTGACGAAGTTTGACATATTTATGCATTTAATTAACGGATGCCTTCCAGCTTTGTTCATCTGATTTCTTTGCCTGAAATTCTTTTGTTCAAATCCAGAACTTTATCCTTTTTCATATCCGAGACCTCACTTGTCATTTCCATTCTTCTGACCTTGAGTCAACTCATCAAGCTTAGCTGAGCTAATCTTGAACTTCTCCTTGTATTTATTTGCAGTAGCAAGTTCATCCCTAAGAATAAAAATATGTATTTCAAGCTCTTCTTCATTATTTTTGGATTGTTGTAATTCAATCTCCGAGTGAATGAATCCTCCATTAATTTTGTTGCATTCATCAGATCTTTCTTTTAAGGACTGAGCAAGATTCTCCTCATTCTTCATTCTTTCTTCAATCTCCTTAGTCAGTTTCATCACCATAGATTTCATCTCATGTTTTAGGGTAGCATTATCTTTTGCAATCTTTTCACATTCTTAAGTTATTTCCTTCAAGGTTTGATTCAGGTGAACATCTTCCACATTTTTACTTTCTTTTTGCTTGATTTGATCACAAAATTCCTTTCTCTTTTCTCTTGACTCATTGATTTTATCTTTTCAATGATTGAATGAATTTCTCAACATCCTTAAGACTTGCTTTCAATTCCCAAACTTCTTCTTTCGATTGATCAAGATCATCAAGTGCCACCAAAAGTTGTTGTTGAAGACTACAAGAGTCCGTTACTTTCCAAGATCAACCTCAAGTTGTTAAACATCTTCCAAGGAACTAAGCTCTAATACCAATTTTTGGACTCAAGGAACACTGAGAAGGGGGTGAATCAGTGTTCTACAAAATTTAATTTTATTAACCTGATCTTTAAACCATTCATAGTATTTAACCAAAAGAAAGATGCAAGCACATAAAGTAATCAACCATAACACCATAACACAAGGATTTTTATGTGGAAACCCTGTTAGGGGAAAAACCACGGTGGAGGTTAATCCACAAATTTATACTATGTTAAAAGTATTAAGAAAATGGGAATGCACATGCGTTTAGGCACACTGCTTAGAGCTCATTGCTCAAATACAAAATGAAGACTCGCTATCTTACAGAATATTTACAAAGATATTGGAGTGGATGAACTATGTAGTAGCATCTAATAATGTCTGAGTATAGTTTCGATTAAGCTCATAAGTTGCACTTCTAACCTTCTGTCTGATTCTGCTCTTCTACTCTGTTTTCTATTATTCACATCTCAAAACCTTTTATGCACAAATGAAATTGTGCATAATCCGTACTTCACTCCTACAATATACTTCGCACATACACCATCGCTCACACTCATACATTCGCACACCAAAATGATCGCTTATATATCCGCAATTAAAGATTTAAACATCCATATGTCGACTTCAATAAAATGTAAAATATTTACCAACAGTCGGCTCAATCCATAATTAATATTCAATGCGCAACCCTAAAATTCGACCACAACATAGTGAGGGTGCAAGAAAAAATCCTCAAACACAAAATACCTTAAATAATTACTCCTTGAATATCCGCAATGCGCTACATTCACTTAGTCAGCCTTCTTGAATTATTCAACAGAAAATTAATCTACCGGATCTCCTAACTCGCACACCAATTGATGCGACAGCACAAAATTTTGAGAATAAGATATTACATATGCTCAATGACCTTTCCTAAGATCCATAACTCAAACTGATAATCTGGTAATGCATATGGATCGGCAGACTCTACTTTAGCCGGATACCCTATTCTTCATTTTGTCTTCTGGTATGAACAAGTACTGAACTGCGGACCAGATCAATGACTTAGGTTGCCATCAATGACAATACTAGAAGACATATGCCAACATAGGATTGTTTATGGTGAAATAAATATATGATTTTTGGCAAAAGGGACAAGGATAGATATTGGAATGCATATCTTACTTGCCAGTTTTACCCTTCTTTCAGCATATCATATGATGATAACTAAAAACTAGATGAATTTCTAGATTAGCTAAGAAAGGAGGCACATAAACAAATAGTAATTGCTGAGCAAAAAGAGGTTTAATTACAAAGAATAAGTATGCTTCTTGATAGGATGAATATGGATAAACATTGTAATAGTTTTTTTTTTGGCATGAATTATCTAAGTACAAAAATATATGATATTAGAAATCATCCCCATCTTCCCAGGGTGAAATCACAATATTATGTCTCACTTTTTGGCCAAGATGGACATTTATATCAGTATTTTTAACTGAATCTTCATCTTTAAAGACCTATAGCAGATAAACCATTAAGAATTTGAAGATGATGTGAACTAGTGATTTGTGGAAACTTATGTGTAGATTCTAAATATATATTTTTTAGTTTTTTTTTAAATAAATCATGAATCTTTCAACATCTCCTTTAATAACTAGTTTTAAATAGAAAGCAACATTTTCATAAAGTAACGTTTGTGTCGTCCAACATAACTTTTTTTCTATAAAGGATAAAATTATTTTTTGAAATATAGATTCTCAACATCAATATCTAGGGAAAGGATATTTTTTCATAATTTTTTTTTACATTTTTTTAATTAATTTATGAAGTCACTGTAACTATAATCTGGACATATGTGTGTGTCATCCAACATAACTTCTTGTGTAAATATCGAAAAACTTTTTTTGGTGAAACAAGGATATCAATACCTAGGGCAAGGCTATCTTTTGAATTTTTTTACAATGATTTACTATTTGTCCACCTCTATAGAACAAAGAGCTTGATGTTTAGAGAAAAACCTATGTTCAGTAAAAATTAAAAATTAAATACAAAATAAAATGAAAACATATAAAAAATATACTTGTTGCAAAGCTCGTTTTGAGGGCTACGATCTTGCAAAATATCTTGTCAAGTTCAACTGAAGGTCCAACCCGAGGTTTCAAACTGAGCCAAAGCTGCTTAGCTAAGGTACCTTCGACTGAAGACCTTATTGCCCAAAATTAGGAATGTTGACTTCCCTAGTGGCAGTTTTAGACGACACAACACACTTGAAACAAAGCTAAATAGGAATTTGGTGAAAGATGCATATAATTTCCCTAGGATCTAAAATCATTTTGGTTTGATCTCCTGATAGATATCCATGTAGTCATAACTTAGGCTTCCTTTTTTCTTGTCTTCTTTCTCTCCTTTCTCTCTAGTTTTTGTATAAATAATCTAAATAAATAAGACTTGTTTCCTAATTTTATTCATCTCTTAAAGCTAAATTTAATAAAGAATCACTAGGTAGTTTCTTAATTTTTTTCATCACTTTCCAATTTCTAGGTGCATAAGTTAAATGTTTTTCCTATTTTTCCTTCTCATTTCCTAATTTTATTTCTAGATTGTGTCTTTAGTCAGGAAACTCTTTCAAGTTAGTTATTTTAGGTTAGGTTCTAGTTGAATTCCTATTTGTAATCTAAATTAGATAATTTAATCTATAATTTTGATAAACATATTTAAATAAAGAAAACTCTAAACCTAGTTTCTTAATTTTGTTCATCTCTTAAAACTTTAAATAAGAAGTTTCTTATTTTTTTCATCTCTTAACACTAAGTTTCCTAATGGTGTAAGGCCCAATTTTTCTATTCAATTTTGTCTCAACTTATTGCTAAAATTCTAATGTTTTAGATGTTTTAGGACTTAATTACAAGATATTTGTTAGATATGTACATGTGTGACATGTGTGAGTTAATGATATGGATTGATTATATTAATTCATGATGTTAACCCCAAATTTTATGTTTAATGTATATTCATTAACAATATCAATTATTGGTCATTACAATCTGTTATTGTGAATGATTGTGTACATTATTAAAATTATGATGAACAAGCATATTGAATATGATACAATTGAGATCATATGTAGTGTTTAGATGATATGGTTGTTAATTTTGATTCATAATTTCACTATGTTGATCAATATTGATTAATCTATTATGTGATGTTACACACCCTTATTTCTATGTTTATGACAACAAGGATATATTTGTCTAGCCTATTTTGTTGTAGCATGTTTTACCTGACTTAGTTACAAGATATTTGTTCTATGTACATGTGTGACATGTGAGTTAATTCAATATGAATTGATTATGTTCATTCATGATGTTAACATGGCCAATTTTTATGTTTAATGTATATATTCATTAATTATATCAATTATTGGTCATTGCAATTTGCTATTGTGAATGATCAAGTGTAAATTAAGAATTATTCCATGTGCATGTTATTAAAATTATGATGAGCATAGTGAATATGATTCAATTGAGATCATGTAGTGTTTAGATGATATGGTTGTTAATTTTGATTCATAATTTCACTATGTTGATCTATTGAGTAATATATTATGTGATGTTATGCATGCCCTTATTTTTATGTTTATGACAACTAGGATATATTTTTCTAACATATTTTTTTTCAACTATGAGTTTTGAAATGATACTTATTGTGCATATTGATTGTTCTTGTGTGTTACTTCATTTTTATTGAATATTTCAAATTAATTCCTTTTGTAGAAGGGCCAATTTAAGAACATAAATGTGTGTCAAAAGCAATGTAATTTAAAAGAGGAAAACCAATTAGGATGTGCACATCCATAGTTTAATAATCTATTTTTTATATATTCTAAAATCTTCTCTTTTATACATGATATGTGTACAACTGCTCAAAAAATTGAAACTGGAGCAGAGGTCCCTGAGCCAAATTTAGTTGTTGGAGAAGAGGGGGTTGAAGTAGATATGGTTGATGTTATGGGGGAGGCCCAAGTAGCACAAACAATTGATGTTAGATAGGAGGCCCATACACAATTTTATGTTGGACAGTGGTCAGGATCGCTTCCTTCTACCGATATTCATACTATGAATCTAATTAAAGAGGGGAAGGGAAAAAAATATTACAAAAATATAGATCATTTACTTGAATTAGATATTAGGAAATTGAAGTTTTATGCTGAACAACCTATTGCTACAACTAAGAGGGCATTCACAATAACTTCAAAGGAAATAACTAAGACTTATTTTAAAATTCATGATACACATGGTCAAGCCCAATTGTTATCAACATTACTTCTTAGTGATGACCTAAAAGAGCCACTATAATTGATGGGTGTATATTTCACAAAAAAGATGAAAAGATGAGGCATAAAAGACTTAAATATTATTGAAAATATTAAACAAGATTTGAGTTCCATTGGGAAGCAATCACAATCAATGGATAAGAGCATTTCAAGGAGAGTGATGTTGGCATCTATTATAAGTCCACAAATGACAAGAATGAGTCAAGTCTCTTCACTTTCAAGTGAAATTGGCTAGAGACTAACAAAATATGTGAAAAGGAGAAAGGTTTTGGATGATACTACTATAGAAGGCAATTGGGCATTAATGTGTAGGGCTCCTCATTCTGACAAGATTGAAAATGGTGTTAGAAACTTGGTCTTACGTTTTAGGCATGATCATACTCGTCCCTCATCAAATAAAATAGATGTTCTAAAATATAGGATCAGGCCTAGAGACAATTTTTGACTTCATACAAAATATTGGTTAGACATAACACAACATGAGATGTATATGATGTTTTGTGATGCAAATCCTCATATAAATATTGGACAAAGAATGTTTCAAATGTTAAGGCCACATTATGTGAGGGAAAACAAGTTTTTTAAAACTTGTTTTTGTTATCATATTGAATTTGATCTTTACTATCAAGTGTTTTGAAATATTAGAGAAGAAGTGATGGTTCTCAAAATTCACCTCCTAAATGGGTAAGTCAATTCATAGCATCCATCCTATATGTGATAAATATGATAATGATGTAGATGGACCTCCAATGAAATGCATAAAAGGAATTTGTGAAACATGTAGAAATCTAGCTAAAATTCCTTTGAGAAATGAAGATATTGACATGTCAAAGATGGTAAATTGCAAGAGTTACAAGTACATAAAGTTTGAAACAAAAATTGGGAAAGAATCCATAAGGTTGGATTATGTAGAAGAGGAGCTACCTATATGGAAAATTTTCATAAATTAATTGATGCAACCATACATACATCATTCATTTTATTTTAAGTGGCAAGAAAAGCAATATCAGTTATTAAGAGATACTTTCCCAGTTGGAATAGTTTTATCAGTAGTTGACTTTGCAGAAAATTACTCTTTTACCCATCAAAAGGAGATTCAAACACAATATTACTATTCAGAACAGGTCACTATTATGTTGCATGTTTATTATCAACATGAATAATTGGATTTGGATGGTGTTGATAGTATATATGAAAAATGAGTCATCAAGAAAGAATATCGCTTTTATATTAGTGATGATAAAGAGCATGACACACTTTTTGTCCAACATTATTTTAAGAAGTTTTTTGAAGATTTGGCAAGTAGAGGTGTGAAGATTGAAAAAAAAATTGTATGGTCTGATGGGTGTGCATCACAATTCAAATCATCAAGGCCATTTTATGCACTATGTAGATATCATTGACACGATAATATACCACATGTTTGGAGTTTATTTGAGAGTGGGCATGGAAAGGGTGAACATGAAGGCACATGAGCTTGCATCAAACGTGCTCTAAGAAAACATCAAATTAATTATGAGGTAGAGCATATAAATTATGCACATGATGTTGTTGAATGGTGTATGAAACACTTTGCAAGTGATGTCAGCACATCTTCAATGAGGAACCATGTATGTCCAAATAGAGTGTTTTGGGAGATATCATGTACGTTTAAATTTATTGTTTGAAAAAAGTTTTGAACTTGTTTTTATTTAAATTTAAGTTAAAGAACTCAGATATATATTAAATTATTTTGATTTTATTTTTTTTGTAGGAGTGGATAGAATAATAATGCATGGATGCAAGAGTGTAGACAAAACAAGATCTTTGCATTGTGTGATGAGTACAGATAGACACAAATGGACATTGTATACAAGAGATTACTCTTATTTTTTTATGAATGCATTTTGGGACACTATGATAGTTGCAACAACCAACAATGTGGATATGTTGGTGAATAGAATTTGGTGCCACTAGTTGTTACTAACACATACAATGAATATGAAGATGAAAGATTTGAATACATTCCTTTGATTTCAATTGATTATGACCACATTTCAAGATTGATTAAAAAAGGTACGTGTGCATGTGTATAGAATAAATTTTAACTTGCAAAGTTTGTAACTTTTTCAAGATCAATTTATAAATTATAATATTTGTTAATTTAGACAAAAATAATAATTGTAATTTATTTATATATTGATTTTTTTCTATAATTATTTAGATTGGTTCTATTTTTTAAAATTGAATGTATGTTGTACATATAATGTGTACAAGAGATGTTTTTGCGCTCATAGCAAAGGTTGTAAATATAGAAGGTGCCTGTTATTATTTATTATGTTGCACAGAGGAGAGGATGAAGTTAACAAAACAAAAAACAAATGATGAAATCTTATTTCCCACAGGTTTAGTTGTACTGCAAGGAACATATCTCAAACAAGTAAAAATTGTTCAAAATGGGATTCATTTTATTGATTACCATCATGAAAAACATTGTGTTACAATATAGCCACCTAGTAATTGCTATTGGCATATCTCTTCATCAAGTTCCACGTGCACATGGACATCATAATTGGAGACTTGATAGAGATAATCATCAAAGAATATTACAATTTATTGAAGACCGAGTTGATCCAATCGATGTGGTAAATGAATTATCAAGTTGTTAAGGAATGAATATTTTGAGCTTAGTTATTCACATCAACTTTCTATTATCAAGTGGTCATGTAATCAAGTATTTTTAACTTATTAATTTAAGTTCATTTAAGCAATTAAGAACATTTAAAAATGTGCCCCTTAGAGATATATGTTCATTTGGATGTGATATATGTGATATTTTTCTTGTTTCATTCAAATATGCTCTCAAATGTTATTAAAGAACTACATCTATATAATATATTAAATATTTTAGATAATATATCTTTCTACCTAGAGATTGTAGGTCTATTTGTAATAAAAGTTTACACATTGTCATGTATGTCATTTATGACTTGAATTGTATCTTTTAGTTAATATATCTTTATTTCCATTTATTAAATAGTTTGGGATTCTTCTAGTATCTTCAATTTTTATGAGATTGAAAGCACTGGTACTATTGTGACATATTAAAACATGGAGGCACATATGCATTCAAAATAAGTATAAAAACAAAATGATGAAATCACTAGTTTGGTGCAAGTTGTGAAATTATTTCGATTGTAATAATTATGAATCACTTTAATTATTTTGATTTCAAAATTGCCTTTTGGAAGAAGAGATGGATTCACCATAATACATAAAAAGAGCATGGAATGTGATAATTTTTTGATGTTAGGTCTTCCTTTTGGCACCAAGGAAGGAGGTGCATAAGTATAAGCATGTTCTAGAACATGTTTTAATTGGTTGGATCTCATGATACCCTTAATTATATGTTCTTTTTTCATATTGTACCTATGTTAGAACAAGGGTTTTCAAGGTACAAAGATACTTTATAGGTGCATTAGTTGCTTTCATACATTGTAAAGGATCCAATTTTCCCTAGAGGTATTATAACATTTGTATTTAAACTATGGATAGTGGAATGAGGAGAAAAATGCTCACTCTTGTTGAATTTTTTCCCCTTTAGTGTAGTGCCCCTCCGTATTTGACCTCTTGTGACATTTGAGTAAGTTTGTTTGGTTGAATTGAGATGTCACGTTGTGTTCATTAATATATTGTTTAATTGATTTTGAGATTATGTGATTAAGTAATATTGACTAGCCTTGATTGATCTAATTAATTAAATTAAGAAGGATTAAAAGGCAACTTGAATTAATTGGGAAGTGAAATGATAATTAAATGAACTATGTATTTTGATTATTAATCATTAAATTAAAATAATAATTAAAAGAAGTATGTTTATAAAAAGGTGATATTAATTATTAAAAATAAATAATGTGGTTAAATGTTTTATGATAAAGAAATAAATATAGATGAATATTATTGCCATTGGATTTTAATTAATGGGAAAGTAATTTAATTTTAAATTAAATAAAAGAGACAAGTTTTTGGAACTAAATTGTAAAAGCTGAAAAAGATGGAAAAAGATGGGAGCGTGCACATGCACGACTCGAAACGGAAAATGGAATTAGAAACTTGTTATCCTTATTGATTTTTTTTCAAAGACTTACCTTTTATTTGGATTTTCATGTTGGGGAGTGGGCAGAGAAAATTTTAACCGAAAGTTATTTTGGTTTTTGGAGAACAAGTAATTTGCTTTGCTCTGTAATTATTCTCGGTAGTTATTCTCTATCAAAGTAAAAATAAGACAACATTTAGAATTGTGAAGAAGTTGTTTTCTGGGAGAACGGAGAACGGTCTAGAGGCTACGAAAGAGCTCATGTTTGCACATTTTCTCCAACATGCTTATATTTGTATAAAGGAGGATGGTTTATATATGCTTTGTGTGAGGTGTGTGGCTATTTGAAAGCCTTGGATGTGGTGCCTAGCGCTGCATAAGAGGTGTCAACCCTTATATTGTATTCAGGAATATAATATATATGTGTGTGTATGCTTTGTTGTTATTTATATGTTGTGTTTTAATATGGGTCTATGCGTTGTGTGAAACAAGAAGTAAATGCAAAGGAAAAATTTATGATTCTTTTATGTTACAGCAGTATCATAAATTTAAATATATTTAAATAATATGACTTTGTAATGAGCAAATGAATAAAATGTAATTGGTTGTTTATTATCCTTTATGATTATTACATTAAATGTATATGTGCTTTTAAGGTTGATTTCTGATGGTTCCATTTTGATGTGTCTTCCTTTGAGTTATTTTGATTTGGGGAGCTTTTATTCATTGAATTCGTGTTGAAATTTAATTGGGAACCGCGTTGTTTTGATTTACCTCGGTTGTGAGTTTTTTTGGGTAGACGATGTTAGGCTTCCAAAGGTGGGGAAACTTGATTTATGTTGGATTTTCATGGTTAGATCTTTGTGAATCATTTGATTGTATTTGAGCTCTTGTGGGTGTTACCTTGTATCATGGTTTTTCTGTTTGATATGGATTTTGGGCGAGATGGTTCATGCCCCCATTAAATAAGCATAAAAATAAAATGATGAAATCACTAGTTTGTGCAAGTTGTGAAATTATTTTGATTGTAATAATTATGAATCACTTTAATTCTTTTGATTTCAAAATTTGCTTTTTGGTAGAAAAGATGGATTCACCATAATATATAAAAAGAGCATGGAACGTGATAATTTTTTGATGTTATATCTTCCTTTTGGCACCAAGGAAGGAGGTGCATATGTATAGGCATGTTCTAGAACATGTTTTAATTGGTTGGATCTCATGATGTCCTTCATTATATGTTCTTTTTTTATATTGTACCTATGTTAGAACAAGGGTTTTCAAGGTACAAAAATACATTATAGGTGCATGAGTTGCTTTTTTACATTGTAAAGGATCCAATTTTCTCTAAAGGTAAATTATATCATTTGTAATTAAACTATGGATAGTGTAATGAGGAGCAAAATGATCACTCTTCTTGAAGTTTTTCCCCTTTAGCATGTTTATTCCAAGGGAATTATGTTGGCTTTAAAGTCTATGTGTACATTTTTTTTTTGAATGATTTTCTTATTTTTCTAAATAGAAATTAATGTTTTGTGCATATCTTATGAACATTTATAAGTATAATAGTATCTATAGATAAAATTCAAAATTTGATGTTGTGAAGGTCTTGTAGGGTTGATGAGTACATTAAGAGAGTGCACTTTAAAAACTAATGTGGAAGTGCCATGGGATGGAGTGATGAAGAAAAATACATAGGTCCCATGGAATATTATCTTAGAACACTACATTGTAAAACATTACAATAAATTAGATATTTGTTCTTACTATGGGAATGGGTTTTATGCTACCCCTCTCTTCTCTATATTATTTTTTGGTTTGTCTCAAGGAATATGCTTGATGTGTAACCCATACTTACACACATGAAGTATTCTCGTAAATTACATTATCAACTTTTGTTGAGTTGTGATTTTGTGACACATAATAAGTTACAGACTATCATTGTGAAAACATTTAGATTCTATATTATTATGATGAAACAATAGGAGGCTTTCCAAGTTGTAATTCCTATCCAAATTTACTTGAAAACATGGAAAGATCCAACAATTCCTCTTCTTCAACATGTACCAATAATAGTTCAATCTTTTAACAATTAGGTTCAATACTATTGTTCCAATTCATACATGTTTTATTGACATTATCTATTTTTTACAACTTTCATGGTCTAAATTATCAAGTTATCATTTATGTGGTGACTTTGTAGCTTAAATGAAGACTATTTATATATCATATATAGGGAATATCATTATTGCACACCTAACCACTTCTAAATAGTTACTAAATACTTTTATCATCTTCATTAAGTTTAATTATAAACATAAACATAAGTTCATTTAACTATATAAACATATAAACATAAACATGTACTTTGAATAAACTTAAGTTCATAAGTTCATTTAAATATAAACATATAAACTATATTTGATTTACATAAACATATTTACATGTAAATGTATGTAAGTTACATGCAAATTCCATAAGTTTCACATGTAATCATATACATAAACATAAGTGTTTGTGTGAATATATGTCGTGTACCTAAAAATTTACGTTGCTAGGGACTTCGGGGACTTATTCACATGTTAAGTTTACTTAGGATATAAGATTCCTTCTAGAAGGCTTAGTTGGTTTTTCTAGAACTTATCTTATTAGCTTCTAATGAATGATTTGAGGTAGTTAGGTTGTTAGTTGTCACATGTCATAGGATTAAGACACATGTCACAATCATGTTCAATCCTATTTCTCACCTTGCCTATATAAGGAAGGTCATTGTACTCATATGGAATATACTTCATACCTCATTATCATTTTGATAGGTCTTAATATCAAGCAAGCTCATATTCTTGCATACCCTCTTGTAGAAGGTTTTCATTATTTTTGCAGGTGGTCTTGGGTATAGAACTAATCTTCAGCTCTTACATGGTATCAAAGCATTATATACCATCTCCATGGTATTAGAGCCAAGACTTGCAAAACCCTTCTCATATCTGAGGGTTGAGCTATTTCTAGTGAGAGATCTAGGTTATTTTTAGTAAGGTTGAGTATGCTCTTCCTTTGCACCATATGGTGAACTTGGGAATCAAAAAAACTTGAAAAAAATGCCTAATTTAGAGGGTTTCTCTATGTGGGTTTTAATGGTAGGTCACTTTTGGATCATGTTGGAGGAAATTTGAGCTTAAATTTGAATTCAAGGAAACTAAGAAAGTCAAGATCGACTTTTTTTTTTCCTAAATCTGACATTTTTTGCCAAAGTTATGAGGGTTTGAAGAAATTCAAGATCTAGAGCTAGCAGAGAATCTAGTGCATTTTCAGCCCAAACTGACCTCACCATCATCTTTAGAAGGCCCAAGAGACAAATATTGATATAAAATATGCCTATATTTCCCGTCGGTTGTTTGTAAGGCAATTTTTTTTACCCAGGCAGGCCATACGACCCACCTAGGTATAGTCGATATGACATTTTTTTTTGCAAAAAAATATTAAAATAAATATTTTTGCATATTATATTGTTTTCGGGCTAAACATTATTATCGAGCACATTTTATATTATTGGGCGATTAATATTATCAAGGGTTTTTAAATTTTCTACGGCTAACATATTTTCAGGAGGCAATTATTTATCGCAGGGTCGTACTAGTCGCTACAACCCCTATTGACCCTGGGCATAATCATCTCGATCACAAGTTATTTTCTCTACCTGCCCATCAATCAACTCCATTCTCTGACCCTTTTTATTGGCGACCCTAGTCCTATGATTAGCACCCGAGCACTTAAGGGCAGCGGTGTGCCACCAGCAACTGTCGCCCACCTACAGCTCCACCACTGCCCATTGGACAGCACCCTTTTTTCTGCCTGTAGAGCACTCAATCATGTGGGTGACTGTCGGCTAGCCCATGAGGGCTTAATTTTTTCCCTTATTTAGCCTGCCAGTGCCTCCAAACATGCTTTTTTTCATTTTGCTATAACTTTTCGCCAAGGTATCAAAATTTTGTAAATGAGATATCAACGAAAAGTTGGTTCCACGTACTTCACAATGGTGTAATTATTTTTGCTATATTTTGTTGTAGGTACATTTTATTGGCAACTAAAGTGTGTTTACCCCTTTGGACCTCTAAGCTCACAACTTTCTAACAATTTCTCCAATTTTGGTGATTCAAGTTGTGTTTGGAAGGTATTCAAGAGCTCTTTCATTTGGTTCATGCACTTTTTTTAGATTCAACTGCAAGTGTGATTTATTCAATGTTTTGCACAGGGTGATCCCACAATATTGGTTTACAATTTTTGGCCAAACTAGACATTGAACTGATTTTTTATTACTAAATCTTTACTTTCAGGCACCTATAGCAGCTAAACCTTGAGGAATTTGAAGATGATGCAAACTAGTGATTTGTGACATTTTGTTTGTAGATTCTAAATATATTTTTTTCAAAAATTTTGGAATCAAAATGCAATTCTTTTTCCATCTCCTTCAAAAACTAGTTTTTATCAGTAAACACCATTTTTAAGGAGTGATGCTCAGCGTATACAAAAACTTTTTTTCTATGAAGGATAAAATTCCAATTTTTTTGAATTTAGATTTGTAACTACAATATCTAACCAGTTTATTTGGTCTCATATGTTTTATTGAATTTTTATTCCATAATCAAGTTTCAAAGTCAAAGCAATTACATTCAGACATAACCGTATACAACATAACTTTTTATTTGTGTATCGAAAATTAATTTTTTTTACTAGATCAAGGACATCAATACCTACCCTAAACATATTTTTCATAATTTTATTTTGATAATCTATTATTTTTCCACATATGCAGAACAAAGAGCTTGATTTTTGGTGAAAAACCTACATTCACAAGAAATAAAAAATAAATATAATAATCAAATTTAATTTAATTAAAATTATACTTTTTGGAAGCTTATAATAAAGAATACATACTTACAAAAATAAATTTTAAATGAATTCATTTGATCCCCCAAAAGTAAATCAAAAGTGGTTTTTATCAACATTTTGATAGATGTAAAGGAGACTCAAGATATGTATGGTTTAAAACTAGCAGGTTCTATCTAAAGGCTTGGTCTAAGGTGGTTTGATCAAACCCTCTTCAATTGGAATCCTTTAAATGGAACTTTTCAAGGCTTAAATCATTATATTTTCTAAAAATATATGATTTCAGCAAAAATCAAGTACTCCCAGATAGTGTAAACTAGTATTGTGGGATCACCCCACATTTGGCATTGTGACGTATTACTTGGACACCCTAGATCCTAGAGAGGTTATGTCAGTTTGGGAAGGCTTCATTTGTAGTACACATAACAATTGGGGTTTTTAATTACTATTGAAGGTTAATGTCTTTATATTTGTGGAGATTTCTCATAGTTCATTATGGGGTTTTCATTTCATCCTTCTCTGATTATTTTGAAAAGGGGGGAACTATAAACAATGGAGATATGGCATCATAAAAAATCTTGACTGGCTCATTTGTTCCCACATTTGTATGGTATTATTCCCCCTCCAGGTACAACTAGTAAGAAATTTAGTTGGAATTGCAAAAGGGGTCATGTTTTCAAAGTTATTGTAATGCATATTGATGATGACGCTTTCAATGTTATTGATAATTTTGAGTTTCCTCATACTCTTTGGACTAAAATTTGGGAGATATATGGAGATCCTAATATTCATCCATTCCCAAATGATCCTATTTTAGAATGTCTTGTGCCTCTTCATTTTTCAGACAGGATACCCTATGAGTATGCTACTATGCAGGAGTTTGAATATTTGGAATACTTTGAATCTTCAGATGAGGATGGAAAGGGTTCTTCAGATGATCCTTCTTCTCCATCAAAGATAATTTTTGTACCTTCAACTTCATTGATTCCTTGTGTAGAGTCATTCATTGAGGCTCCCATCATTCCTATTCAGCGGGACTATTCATCTTTTGTTGGTGATTCATTGAGAACTTCTAGTGATTTATTCCAACAAGTATCTCATTGTCTTCCTGATTGGGATTCTTATCTATCAAACATTGCATCTTTGTTTGTGGAGTCTCACATTTCTAATTTGGAGGAAACAATTGAGGGTTTATCTCTCCTCTTTGATGACATCCATTACAAAACTGTTGTCAACACATCTTTGTCTTTGGATCTTGTTCAACATTTATTTCTACATAGTCTTGATTTGTCACCTTCTTCTTTAATTGTGGCATCTTTATCTTTAGTGGACAAGGAGATACCTAAGTAGTTTTCAGAGACATCATCATACGCATTTATGCTTCTTTCTTTCAATTCCTATTTGGAATGGGAAGCATTCCTTATTTTGTACTTGGTTTTGTCTCTTCCAAAAGGGAGACAAGTTGTTTGTCGATATTGGATTATGTTTTGTCTTCAAGCACTTACCATTTTTGCAAGTGATCATACATTATTGGGGGCTACATAGTATCTCTATTTCCCTCTTATGGGGGGATATTGATTAAAATGTATCTATGTGATGGATGGTGCACTTGGGGGGTATCATGGAGTCCTCCATCCTTCATCACTTGATTGTTTATTTTCTCTCTTTTGGGGAGGAGTTTTGTCCCACTGGGTTTTCTCCTTTTCTTCATTTGTAAGAGATTGCATTTGCATTTGTACATGGGTACCTAACATGGCCTTGTAGTCGGGACCCATATTTGCATCTTTTTTGTATGACTTGCATAATAATATTCTCCCTAAGTTGCACTTAAGGGGGGTGTTGGTATGAATATATGTCTTGTACCTAGCAATTTACCTTTCTAGGGACTTAGGAGACTTATTCACGTGTTAAGTTTACTTAGGATATAAGATTCCTTCTAGAAGTCTTAGTTTCCTTTTCTAGAACTTACCTTATTAGATTTTAATGCATGATTCCTAAGTAGTTAGGTTGTAAGTTGTCACATGTCATAGAATTAAGACACGTGTCACAATCATGTTCAATCATATTCCTCACCTTGCATATATAAGGAAGGTCATTGTACTCATATGGAATATACTTCATACCTCATCATCATTTTGATAGGTATTAATATCAAGCAAGATCGTATTCTTACATACCCTCTTGTAGAAGGTTTTCATTGTTTTTACAGATGGTCTTGGGTATAGAGCTAATCTTTAGCTCTTACATGGTATCAAAGCATTTTATTCCATCTCTTACAATAAGTTCATAAACACAAATATCATCTAGATGATATATATATATATAACATAAATGTGTACACGTGTTCACATACATCAATAGATGATCTAAAACATAAACATAAACTCAAATGTCTAGAATTGATATAAATACAACTGAACATAAACATATAAAATGTATTTCATATAAATAAAATGTCCAGGTCATATAAATAAAATGTCATCTAAATATAAGTGAACATGTAAACATAAAAAATATTTGTCATGCACATATATGATCTCTATAGATCTCTCAAACATAACTAGTGCCTCAGATGGTCTTTGAATCATCATATTGGTTCCTATTCGAGCAACCATCTGAGCATGGATCCTGCTCCAATAAATGTGTTGAGTCCTGTAATGTATATATATATATATATATACATGTGCACACATGTGAATAATTGAACATGTATAATGTATACATGTAGTTAACTTAGATTAAAATTAAAAAATTCATGTATCCACTAACATAGTTAGGAAAAGAACGTGTGTGTGCACACTCCCTCAAAATAGGAGTAACATGTGTTGCCTCCACCTACACACATATGCATGAATACATAAAAAAAAATCAAGTTACATACTACATGTATTTATTTGGAACTTAAAATAAACAGTTTAAAAATTATATGTATATGTATATACCTCATGAATAGCCTATGCATCCTGAGTGTCAGCTTCTACAATCATACAATCCACCAAGTCCTTTGTAATCCTACTCTCGACTAGCTCCTCCAATTATGTGTGTAGTGGGTTGTGCAAGTGAGATTGCATAGGTGAAGCCAACATCTCCATAAACCTCCTCTCATAACCTCAAGTGTATCAACAGATGTTTGAGCACCTATAGCAACGGATGACTAGGCACTAGCTATAGGAGTGAATGATTGGGAACCATGTGTAGGAGTAGATTATTGGGTGCCAGGTGTAGGAGAAAATGACTAGGCACTAGGTGAAGTGGATGATTGGGCACCTGGATCATGTGATGTGTCGAAGTGATGGAATGACATGTATGCGGCTCATGTGTTGGGCCACAATATGATCTAGATGTAGGATCAATATTAGAATGTTGCTACTTAACTACTGGAAACTAGAAATCTCCACTATAACATTGACCCACAAATAAGGTAACATCTACCAAGGGGATCCCTAACTGTGATGAGATCACCCCATAAGCTCTCACCAGGTTGTCTGACAATCTATAACATGTATCCCTAAGAATACGAGAATCATGTGCAATGTGGTCTATACCAATTGTAGATGGGATTCCTATCACAACATATACATTTGAATGAGCAATAAATGATCTATGTGTATGTCTCATCAAATAGAAGCCCATGTGATCTCCAAATATTTATTGAGCTTGGATTGCAATATCATCAATACTATCAATTGCTTCCCATTGGGAAGCAATGCCAACCTGATCTCCAATAGGGCTAATGGATGGAGCAATGACAAGCATCCTCTGCCCAACCAAGGCCCTATAATCTAGGTGATTTCAATCTGCATGTGGATATGCATCCTTTTCACACACCCTACTGCGCCCCTACCCCAAATAACCTAGTAAATCCAAGTAGTTAATGTTGACGCTTACATGGACCTCAGTGTATAAAATTTTATGCAAAATATAATGGAATTTGGTTGTTATTCAGATAACAACCATGTGCTGCAAGAAATTATGGATATATCAATAGGGCCATCAAAGGATCTCTGCACCTAGTAACCTGATACCCCCTCACCTACGATCTAGTGGAATATTGGGGAAAACATTCAGTTTTGTTAGTTTCCTTTGGCACTCTAAGCTGGACTGTGCTCAAAGGTACATCAACATAAACCTCACCTATCATCCTGGCAAGGACGACTACTAAAGTGTCCCTAGAGAATGTGCGCACACCTCGACTTTCTAATTGTAACTAAACTCTCTAAAATCTCCTCACAATTAGTTCTACAGACCCTCATGGTTGAAGGGTCATCTCCTCTCCATTTGTGTGTGCCCAAAGCCCCTCCATATTGATGCATTGCATAATAATTAATTAAGTTCTAATTTTAATTCAAGCGTATGCATGTATGTACATGTATGATATGAACTTTCTAGCTAATTTTAATTTAGAATAATTAAAAAAATATATGCATATACATCAACATAAATCAACCTAAAATAATAAATGAATTAGCTCTATTTAACATGATGATTGAACATTTAAATGAATGTATGAATTCGCAAATGTATCTTGTTTATAATTTTTAAAGGAAAATTTGACATACTTGGATAAAATTTAAATGAGGGGTTTTAAAGAGATTATTCTAGCGAATCTTTCTAGGTCTATTTAGACTAATATTCCCTTGATTTTAAATAAAACAAACTATATGAATCCAATGAACTAATGTGTGAGGTTGTACACTTCAATTTGTGGGATGAAAAGGAACCTAGATAAAACCAAAATAAATATGATATATGTGGGAATGAAGGGGCCATTATCTAAGAAATTAATATAGTCCATTGTACAAACAACTCATCATTACCATGTAAGTAAAATTGAGTTATGAACCTAAGCTAACTAAAAAGGTAAAATGGGAAATTGTGAAGGATCCAACACAATAGAATCAACATGAGGGTATGAAGAAGTCATGAAAATCAACATATAGCCTCTTTATCTTGATGTGAGAGTGCATATTCTTATCCTTCAAGTGTAGATTATCTCATAATCATATTCCTAAAATTTAGTCACCATTTTTTGTTAAATTCTTATGAGGACACCAACTTTTCTACTTATATCCTAAACTCTAAAGTCTAGCAAACCTTCATATTTTTTATATTTCCTCATATGATTAATTTAAGTGATAATTGTATTTGCATACTATCTAAGAAAGAAAAAGTTCTTATTCACAAAATATTAGTTAATTTTATTCGTTTAATTAATAATATGTATTTAATTTATTATATTAAATATAATCATACCAATTTGATTAATTAAGTGTAATCAATTATCTATCATTGGTTAATTATTTATTTATTTATTTATTTTTCCCCAAAACATAAAAACTAAAATAACTTTTAGTCATTTGATTTTAATTAAGGAACTCAAATTAAACATTCATTTTTTTTGTTTAATTTGATAATTTTGTTTTTATCATTTAAAATACAAAAAGAGCCATTAAAATAATTTAAAATATTTGTAATTAATCTAATCATTCAAACAACCATACCACCATCTCAATATATCAAACAAACATATCCTAGCATGTAAGTTTCATATGTGTCTTGGTTGTGACCAAACCTTGTGGGACATATATGAGGAGAGATTTCACTTATTCCCCTTACTCTTTTCCTATAATTGTTTGACATCTTAGAGGATTTACTAGAAAACCTAACTATTTGAGCATCTATTATAATTATACCTTAACCACCAATTAAACTACTATTACACTTAGTGTTGCCTCAATTACAAATTACCTAAAACTAAGCAAACCATTTAGGCATTATTCCACTAGGACTATCACTTCATCCCCTTCTCCCTTAATCCCAACAATAGGTTTCAAATCATCCACCAATGTGAACATTTTTATGTGTGTCCATTTTCATGGATACATAAATTTGTGAACCCAACATGAAAGATAAATCTTTGTGATACGTACATAATCTTTCTTCCTCTTTCTACATCACACTTTCTTCATCCTTCTCATGCCTACCCATTTATTTTGCATGCTGTTTGGATCACCCCTAAATATGTTGAAATATGAGATACCGCAAGGGTGAATTCTTCCCTTTTCTAGGAATTTGAATGTTATTATCATCGAGAGACTAGAAATTTGACTTAAATTTCCCTAATAGAGAATGTGATGATAAAATGAACATTATCACATTTTAGAACCCTATGTAGGAAGATATACCCCAAGAGGGTCACCATCTATTATAGATCCCAACCATTTACCATCATGGATCCCTCATACACACCTATTGATTCCCCTTATCCATTGTCAAACCATAGGCCTCACCCCCTATAGGGAGATAACTAGGTTTATTAAGAAATATATGGATGAATTAGAAAATGGTATTAATCAATCTCATGGTGCCATCACTACTAGTTACCCTAACCTCCCCAAGGGCCTTAACAAAATGTGCTTCCCAAATAATAAGAATAGAAAAATTCCCTTCATAATATGACCTGAACTATAACAATGTACAAGACCATCCTTGATATAATAATGCTACATGAGGTCAACCTTGTGTCTCACAAAACCATGCCACCCATGAGGCTCTCATCACCACCTTGGTTGAGAGAATTAAGAAACTAAAAGCTAGTGGTGCTCAACAACCATGTATCATAATCCCACCCACAATAATGTGAGACTAGGATCACTTAGGCCCACAACACCACTCATTCATATATGTTCCTAACAAGAAAATCATGGAAAAAATTAGCCTCATCCATAATTGCGATATATTTGTATACTTAATAATAAGGGTATTTTGCGCTTCCTTATCCACCACCATAAGATATTGTTGCTTTCATGTATCTCCTTGAGTTTCCCTAAACCCACATGTCAAGTTACACTCCACCTCTCAAGTTCCACCAAGCAAAATTTGGTTATCCAAACTATGAATACTTTCTAGTCTTTCTTACATATTTGATAATATTGATGTTTAGAATGTCACATCCAATTAATAATCTTAACCTAAGTATGTATCTAGAGTACCTTAAGGCGCTTAGATTGTACAAGAGCACTATTCTAGTTAGACCATTTCTTGAACTTCTAAAGTTCAAAGGGGAAGGAGATCCCAGTGCACACATTAAGTCATATATGAGAACCATGAGAGAACTCCCATGTGACATGATTGTGGCTATAATTTTCTCCAAAACCTTGAAGGAAATAGCTTTTTTGGATACTATTTCTTATCTAAGAGATCTATCCATTTATTTCAATAACTCTTTAGAGAGTTTGTCACATCACTCCACATGAACATGCTAGCAAAGACTAATATTAGCAAAGACTAATATTAGAAATTGCATGCACATTATATAGGATATATGATGAAACTATTGTGCACTTCCTAACATGATAGAGACAAGTGCTTTATTTTTCAACTAGTGCTCAACACATGGATCACTAGGACTTATGTTATCTCTTCCTACATGCACTAAATAGAAACACTCAAGATGAGTTCCAAAAAATTCCTTATAGATAATATGAATAAGCTCTAGAAAGGGAATTAAGGATCAATCAAGTTGTCATTAATAGTGAAAAAAGAGCATATAGATTGAATGGAAGGTTGATTATAGACCACTAGAGTGTCATGTAAAATACTAACAATAACAATAACAGCTAGCCATTTGCATTAAATATTTTAAAGAGTAATAGAAATTGAATACCCTTGGGATTCAAATACCTTGACAATCAAGAGAAATAACAATAATAGTAGAGGTGGTCACAACTATAAAATAACAACTACAATAAAAAATATATATAATGACGATGACAATAATGAAAACTAAGAAGGCCAAAACATCCATTAAGGGGCTAATATTGTTGATTACCAACAATAGAATATTTATTAGAAATTAAATGATCATCCTTGAAGTAACTATCCTTTTGATAATAAATAGTTCAACTTATATCACTAGTTAAGGGATTATGACCTTGAAAAATATTATATTTTTCACAAGACCAAAGTTCATGATACCAATACATGTTGAGACCACAACAAGCCTATCCAAAGGTTTTGTGAGGATAAAAAACATATCTTTGTTAACATGTTTCTTCACTTAAATGATCACAATATTCCAAACAACTAGGTGCCCATTGCCCAACAAAACTCTAGTTCAAGGATTTATCAAAATTATTCCCTAACCATGAATATGGTAACACAACATAATACATCCCACCTAACCTATCCTCATCAAGATCAATGACTATCTCAAATTTGAAAGATACCAACATGTCACCTTAGCTTAGTGTAAAGGGAAAAGTAAAAATTCTTTATGTATTTGAATTTTATAAGACTAAAGTGTATATTTAACCACATGAGGCACATGTTTCCTATTCTACATTGTTAGCATAAAAACTATAACACCTCACGGAGTGCAAGTTGAGCAAGAAGCTATACACAATGTGTAATGAGTACTCTTCAAATTAGGAGAGCTCCCTCGTAGTGTTGGAATGCATG